>JAPKID020003924.1:0-12005 GCA_026931265.2 Tropidonophis doriae
TTTCTTTCTTTCTTTCTTTCTTTCTTTCTTTCTTTCTTTCTTTCTTTCTTTCTTTCTTTCTTTCTCTTTCTTTCTGTTTTCTTTTAGTTTCTTTTTGCTTTATCCATATTATTTTTATTCTGTTAAAATTATTTAATTAAAACTTTAAAAAATTAGAAATGAAGCAAAAGTATAAAGTACATACACACTAAACAACACATATGCACATGGTGTGTGTCTTGGTGACTCAGAAATACAAGGTTTTAATGCTTAGATCAATGGGCTTATTTTGGGGTACCATATCTAAAGAAAGAGACAGGTAAAGAATGAATTATAAATAAGTTGGATTCAATAGCTAATAGTGCACAGGAAAATATGTAGGTGCTATCAAGCTAAACTGAGTTATCAGAAATAGTCTTCTTAGCTAAAACTCAAGGTTGCTAGCTCCAGCTACAAATTAATGTCACACCAGCTTGTTTTCTATGAAAGGATGCAGTCACTGCATATGCAGCCACCACACTTACACCCACAGTCATGTTATCACAATTTCCAATGTTCCCTGGCAGGGAATTCAGCCAGCAGGAATTTGGAAATTGTGATTGCATGAGGATCTTGCTTAATGATCTGCATGGTACTTATTTAACAATAACAATCAGATCTGCTGTGCTAAACTATATCTGGTATTGCACTTCATGACCATATTGCTTTAGCATGTTTTCTAGTCCCAATTGCCATTATTTCCTGAAGACTGTAGAGGTATTGTATTTGCAAATGCCTCTACATTTAGATGAAATTTGAGCTAAGCTGGTAATAGGATCCAGAAAACAGTAAATATAAATTTGCTATTAGAAACAAGCCCCCCTCATTCTTTCTCTTTATAGTTATAAATAAATAAATAAATAAATGAACTTGATCATTCCACCATTAAAGTTAAATGATAAAAGTCATAAATTAATGTTTGGCTAAATACTTAAAGTTTCTCTTCTTACATCAAGGATATTTACAAATAGATATTTAACAAATAATGCTTTCCCCAAATCAATTCATTTTAATGAAATGAAAATTAAAACAGATCAAAAAATGAAATCCTTTAGGAAACTTTTCACTTTGTAGAAGAACTTAGCAGGTTCATAAATACTAAATTCCTAATCCTTTGTTAAAAAATAGGAAGCAATAGAGTTCAGTCAAAAAGACTGTTGGCTTACCTGAACAGTTGTTCTATGTGCGCTGTGGGATAATCCAAGCATGTCCATTAGTCTAGAGACTGAGTTAGAAAAAAAATATTGACCATGCCTCCTTTGACCGGTAGAGTTCAGTTTTGTACGAAGGCTCAGCTCATCCAAGAGATGCATATATGAAAGTAAGTCCAGTAGATGGAACTATAAAGTATGTCCTGGAAAAATAGTTCAAAAAGGTAAGTCCGGCAGACCCTGGACCTGATACCAAGGGCGGGTACCATTCTCCCACAGCGCACATAGAATGACCGTTCAGGTAAGCCAATGGTCTTTCTCCTGTGCGCTGCTTGAAGAATCCAAGCATTATCATGCCAAAGCATAGGGTCTCAAGAATAAGCTCCTGGACCCAGTGAAACCATGAGTTGACCTTTGGTAGTAACAATGGGTCCAGACAGAGGACAACTCTGTCAGGATGGAAGATACAGAGATCCTCATGCACCAACAGAGCTACCAGCTCTGAAACCCTCCTGGCCGATGTGATGGCCACAAGGAAGGGGTTTTTAAGAGTCAATAGTTTAAGGCTGAATGTGCTCAAATGGTGTAGAAGTGAGAGCCTGCAGCATGACAGATAAATCCCACATGGGGTAATAATGTACCACGGGCAGCTTGAGGTTTGATGCTCCCTTCAAGAAACTACACACCCTTGGATGGTGAGCAAGAGTGTAGCCATCTCTGCCCCTGAGAACTGTCAATAATGTGGCCAGTTGATGACGCAGGGTGCTGGGAGTCAGTCCCCTGTCCAACCCATTCTGTAAAAAATCTGAGGTACTGAGGCAGATACGGGAGCTATGTCTCTAATACGTCACCATCTGCAAAATGCAGTCCATGTGGCATTGTATATGCACATGGTGGAAGGCTGCCGTGCCACTTGAATTGTGTGGATGACTTTCCTGGAAAAGTGATCCCGAGTCAAGATATCCCTTTCAAGTGCCACACATCAAGTTGCCACCATTGGAGATTTGGATGTAGAAGGCCCCCCTTGCCAAGGAATATCCTGTCTGGGATTCTCCAGGGCCAGGAGACAGAAAAATTGACAAGATCAGGCCAGTGGGGGGCGATGAGCAGAACCTTCGCCCTCTCCACTAGTAGCTTCCAGATGACTTTCGGTATGAGCAGAAGTGATGGGAAGGCGTGGAAGAGAACTGGACGCCATGGACTGTGAAGAGGGTCGACGCTTTCACCCCCAGTACCTGAAACTCAGTGAAGAATCTCAGAAGGTGAGTGTTGTTGGGATGGACGAAGAAGTCCACAGTGGGTTATCCTAATCTGGTGGAAAGTTCCTGAAACAGAGCTGGATGAAGACACCATCCAGCATGGTCTACTGTGGCCCTGCTCAGCCAATCTGCCTGCATGTTCATGGTTCCTGAGATATGCTCTGCCTTGATCAATAGTATGTGTGACTGCAGCCAGAGATGGAGTTTCTCCGCTTCCAGCATCAGGGATCTGGACTGGGTGCTCCCCTGGCGCTTGACATTTAGTTTAATTTAGTTTTATTCAAATTTATACCCCGTCCTTCTCCAAAAAGGACCCAGGGTGGTGCACAGGAAATTTAAAAACAATACAAATATATCAAAATACATTTTTTTTTAAAAAAAACAATTAAACCCATACCTGTGCTAAAAGTATAAAGTCCCCACATTAAAATCTATCTAAAACAGTCAAAACGGGAGACTATGCTAGGCCGGCTTGTTTGAAAAGGTGCGTTTTAAGACGCTGGCGGAAGAGGCGGAGGTCTGAGATGGTGCGTAGTTTGGGGGGGCAAGTCGTTCCAGAGGGTAGGGCCCGCCACTGGGAAGGCCCTTCCACTGGGTGTCACCAACCGGCATTGCCCGGCCGACGGCACCCTGAGAAGGCCCCCTCTGTGGGAGCGGATTGGTCGAAGGAATGTATGGAGTAGAAGACGGTCTCGCATATAACTAGGCCCCGAGCCATGGAGCGCTTTGAAGATGGTCGTCAGAACCTTGAAGCACACCCGAAAGGCCACAGACAGACAGTGCAGCTCGCGCAGCAGAGGTGTTATGTGGCAGTATCTGGGGCTCCTAAAATCACCCGCACTGCCGCATTCTCGACTAGCTGTAGCTTTCAAGTGCACCTCAAGGGAAGCCCCATGTAGAGAGCGTTACAGTCGTCAAGTCGGGATGTCACGAGTGCCTGAGTGACTGTGCGGAGGGCCGCCCGATCCAGTAAGGGGCGCAATTGGCGCATCAGGCATACCTGATAAAACGCCCCCCTGGCCACGGCCATCACATGGTCCTCCATGGACAGCCGGGAATCCAGGAGGACACCCAAGTTGCGTGCCCTCTCCACAGGGACCAGTTGTTCACCCCCAATAGTCATTTATGACTAAGGGTAAATCCCTTATCAAAATTGTTACGGGGCTCTTGCAGTTAATAATTTTGCTTGTACTATTTTACTGTCTATTGTTGTATTAATTGTTTTGATTATTTCAATTGCATACTATTTTAAGATTTATAAAAATGAAAGGCTGCTTGGAGAAAGTTTTAATAAATCTATATAAAGCTAAAACTTTGTTGTCAGGGAAGGGAAAGGAAGGGAAATTTCACAAGGAAACGCAATGGGGAAGCCGAAGGAAGTTGGAAATTGTTCCTGCTCCTGCCACTCTTTTTGCCTGCCCTTGGTCAAAATGTTTCTTTGTTTAGATAAGAAAATATCTCTAAAATGATGATCCAACAGGATACAGGCTGCCTAGTAAATATTAAAACTGTAATTTTCCATATTCTCCCTTGATTTGTATAAATTAATCCAGGAGAACGCTGCTGAAATAAATCATGAGTGCTATTCTAATACAGGTTTGGTGCCTGGTGTGTTTCTTTTAATGAAGTATTTCAGAGCAAAGGAGAAAAAAAATGCATTGTTCAACTACTTTATGGGCATTAAGTAACAGGAAGAAAGGAATCATCTAACAATCTTACAATTTTTCTGGCATTAATTCTGCAACTTACTAAATATGCACACAGCTTTATAGAAGTCTCTTTCCTATGGATATGTTCTTGCTGGTCCCACAACTTGAATGTTGGTTAGAATATCCTGCATTTATTTTGTGTAGCTCAAAGTGGCATACCTAACGCTCCTATCTCCTATTTTCCCCACAATAACCATATAAGATGGGTTGGGAATTTGCCCAAATGACCCAACCAGCTTTCATGCCTAAGGGAACATTAGAACCATGATCTCCAGCACCTTAAACACTATATCAAGCTAGGTCCAATTCAATCTGAACCTCTTCTGTACATGCAATGGACATCACAATGCACAGGGGACAAAGCTTGCCATTTGACAATGCAATATACTGCATCATTTCTCCCTCGCTCACCTCCTCCCCATTCCACAGACACCTCCATGGAAGTGAAAGTTGGATTTTGAAAAAGCAAGATAGAAACAGTATTAATGTTTTTTTGAACTCTGCTGTTGGACAAGATTCCTGAGAATATTATGGACAATCAAAAAAAAATCCAGCAAATGGATCATTGAACAAATTGATCCAGAGTTCTCACTTGAAAAACCAATGATCAGGTTCAAATTATTTACTTCAGACACATCATGCAAATCCAGTGTTCTAAGGAAGGATCTAATGCTGAGAAAGTAGAAGGAAAAGGATAAAAGGACATGGCAATAAATAGCAAGGTGCATACACTCAATTACAATGGCAGTAAATGCATCCTTGGAAGATCTGAAAGATGTTTTTAGGAACAGATGGGCCTGGAGAAGATCTGTCTGTCTATGTGGTCACTAAGAGTAAACAATAAATAGAAGCACATAATGAATCAAAAAGTCGATATGTTGGGATAAAGAACTGCCTGGAAATTGTAGGCCTGTCTGTCATCTAAGCCATCTAAGTCATCTAAGCACTTCGGGGATGCATGTCATAGGTTTACCATCATGGTACTAAGTATATCTGGCTTTACTTATCAGAAGGTCACAAACCATATGACCCTGGGATAGTCCAACCATCATAAATATGAATCAGGTGCCAAGTATACTGATTTTGATCACACAACCATAGGGATGCTATAATAATGGTTGTTAAGTGTGAAAAACTGGCATAAATCTCCATATATCAACAACCTAGCTATCCAACTAGTACTTTCTGAATACATCCTAACAAGGATCACCGGCCACTCCACACAGATAGCCCAGGAGATTTCCACTGCTGATGGATTTAACATCTCAAAAACCTACAGGATTCCACTCTCCCCATCTAGTTTTGGTGATAGCAAAACAAAGCTCAACAAAGCAACTAAAGCAGGGATGTCGAAGCTTGGGAACTTTAAGACTTGTGGACTTTAACTTCCAGAATTCTGGAAGTTGAAGTCCACAAGTCTTAAAGTTCCCAAGTTTGGACACCTCTGAACTAAAGTCTCCATATCGTATATCCCATATAAAAACCCCAGTGGATCCAGACAATTAGTTTATTCTCTCTGGGTAAAGTTCAGTCAAAGTCAAGGCATATCAAAGTCTGTTACTTTTCTCCTCTCTCTGAAATTAAAGTAATTAACCTTGGCTGGTATTCCCTTAGTTTCTTTCCAACACGCAAATCTCAACTACACAGTAATAAAAAATAATACTATCCAGGTGGTTGGTTTTTTTTTTCGGCTGAAAATTTGAAGACATATGCTACACTGTTTTGCCTCTGGGAGGAAAGACAGCAAAACTAATTTTACCAGCAATGCCAAAATAGCTAGGGTTGGACTGACAATAATAGCTATCGTGTAAACATAATCTTTCTATCTAAAGACACTTGGGCCTCATTCCTTGACAGGGATATGAAAATTCTTCATATTCTTCCAGAACACGCAGAAAGATCCAAACTGGTACACACACTCTACTTAATGCAGAGAGTCTTAAAATAGGACTTTTTAAAATTTTATTTTCTCCAAATTTACAGGGCCCAGCAATGTATCAATAACTAATGCTCTCCGAAGCAAGCCAAGGTACATGAGATGGAAGACGGGATTATGGAAATTCTTCCTTTGCTCTTTGCAAAGTAATTTCACATTGGGAAAGCGGAATTAGCAGTGTTAAGTAAGGAATGTGCATTAAAGGGAGTTCCCCTTTAATGTACTTTTAAACTCTTTAAGTTGGCAGGAGATAGATTTTCCATAGGCAGGTCTGCTTCGTTTTTTAAGCACTGCCTTTAGTTTGATTCTCGTAATATTTAAGGCAATCTTGATTTTTGGCCTGCATTGCTACCAGTTGATTTTAATTCCACTCTTGTAGCAGCAGGAAACATCTTCTGCATGAACGTTCTATCAGATAATTCAAGATTGCTCCTCTTAATCAATCATCTTTCATACGAAACATCAATTGTCCCTCCAGATGCCTCACTATCCTAATCAACCTACAAAAGTGTTGTCATGCCATTCATGTTCTTCAAAGTTCCACTTGTGCATATCAGCCCACAAAAAATGTGCACTCTTGATTAGGGAGTACCTAATTGAATGTTGTAGGACATGAGTAAAGCTGTATTTCACTTTGCAATTTGATCCAAAGAGTTTCACCTATTTCTTGACTTTAAAAATACATCTGCATTATTTTGTAAGGAAGGAAATAGCACAAAAATGAATCAAATAAGAAAAGGAAAAGTAGATTTCTTTGCTCTAATGAAAAATACATAATAATGTCCTAACACAGTGTTGGAAGAAATATCCATCTAGTTCAGTTCTAAGCCAGGAGAAAGCGACTGGAAACATGGAGACTAATTGGAAAGATAGTTTAATGGTGAAGCAGAACAACCAAGCACATGGCTCTGAGCAGCTGACTATATGGAGTTGAGAGTGGGTTTTTTTTATACTTTCTCTTGGGCTTTGAATTTGAACTTCCTGTTTCTGTGCAAAAGAACATTTATTCTATTGGTTGTTGTTAGATTCCTATGGGGTCGTTTGTCTGAGCTCCCAGGTTTGGTTGAAGTTTGCTGAGTGATGCAATGTTCTTAGGAGATTGTGTAATGCAGTGAGTGCTGTGTCTTCTGCTATTGTGTCCTGAAAGGCCATGTCTTAATCCCATCACCCTGGAGTTGAAGGTCTTTTGTCTTGTAATGTAGATAGGCTGGCCCAGTCCTGTTGGGGCTATAAAGAAAAGAGGGGGCTGCTTTCCAAGAGCATGTTTCTCCTTTAGGGAAATATAATATTCTGCCTTTTTAAAATTTCTCAAATATTTCATTCTTCTAGGAGAGGGGTGGGTGCTAACCTTGTACAATAGAAAACATATTTTTTTGGGTGTGGGTGTGTGTATTATATTTTATAATCTAATACTTATCTTTGAAAGTAAATATATATTATAGGGATAGGTCTGTATCATGATGGTTTGGAATAAGTCTGACCTTATGCTAAAGCAGTACCTTCCACTATTTATGAAAGCAAGTGCTTGAAAAAATGCAGCTGCTTTAGAAAGATGACTTATTAAAATGACTCTTAAAACAGCAACATCCTTTCTGCATGGAAGTGTGGGGAAAGACATGGCTCCTTAATGAATAAAGAAGTGATTGGCTTATCTAACTCCACGGCACTTCTATATGTGCATAAAACTCCTATTTTACATTTAAAAGACGTGCATTTGATTTATTATCAAAATATGACAACTCAAAGTCGTCATTGTTAGCATTATCCTTGATTTATAGCTGCATTTTCTGCCTCACCATACCATGAATCATAGTGTTTTATTATATCTAGAAATTGGCATAACCTATGGAACATTTCACCCATTCTCAGGGGAAAATGTAAAATTATTTTGGTCTTTTGGAATGAAGTGATTATATGATTACAAGTATCATATCTTAAGTACAGAGGTAGAAATCCCATTATCAACCAGCCTGACCTCAGTACCTTGCTCTAAGTACCAATATGATTTCATGTAATTTATATCTGTACTGCATATGCTAAGAAAGATAAGATGGAAGAAAGCATTTGTTAAACATGCCAAAAATGCCTGAAGTTGCTCCTACACATTTCTCTTCTATGATCAGGCACATACATTAATTGGTAGCACACATCTTGCCTTAACTAGTGATAATTATAGTCCTCATATTGTGAAGGCACTGAAATATATGTCGAAGAACACACTCAATTACATTCCTTGTATTTTCTATTTAAAGATGGGCAAATCTCTCAATTTTGATTAGTCTGTTTCTCATTTTTACAAATCTGTCAAACCTATAAATTGACCATGATAAGATAAATAAGATAGACTGCAAATGCAATCTCCAAGTCTTCCAACTGAACTAAATTCCTATATAGCCTTTTTGTTCTGAGCATACCTGCTATAATAAGCAAAGCAGATGAGCTGTAATGAAGGTTGGGGTGAAGCTACCAGTCTCATGAAGCTTTGCTGCAGTGATCTTGTATACATAGAATTCTTACATATAAACTACTTTATATGGGCTGTCAAGTAATGGACAATCAAAAATCTACTCTCCCAAAAGTTCTTTGGATCTTCATCTCCTACTTTGAGGTTGTGGATGTCACAACCTATCTTGCAGGGGATAACTCGCATCCTGACTTTGTGGTGTGAGAGAAATAGGTTCTCATAACCTGTGCTACCTTACTTCTAATTAAAAGGTAAACATGCAAAAACTGAAATAATTTCTGTAGTGCCACTCTTTGGCTATGTGGCATAGAGGCATGTGGATTCAGGCCTTCATTTGGGGCTAGATCAATCTCACGGGAGATAAACAAAATGAAATTATTTTTTAACAAGTTTTATTGAACAAATAAAAAGAAAAATATAGCAATCCTTTTTAAGATATAATCATCCAAAAGTTGCAAAAGTTAAATTAAATTAAAGAGCTGAGCAGATCAATTAGAACTTGCATAAAGATATATCCAGCAGAAAATATAAAATTTTAGGCAGACCACAAGATGGTGCTGGTTTGCTACAAATGAATGCTTTCTGCCAAGATCTCAAACAAATTTATGTAAATAGGCTTTAAGATATTCTTGCAAATCACACAGACACAAAACATTACAAATAAATATATTCATGCCCAACCAGAAAGATGAACTAATGTTCATACTCCTTAGTTCTATAATTTACAGAGAGATAGTGAGTCAGTGAGATTTTAGCAACACACACACACACACACACACACACTCACACACTCACATTGAGGTAGGAAATGATCAAGCTGAGCCCAAGGGAAGGGTAAAATGCGTCATAAATCACAAGTTACTGTGCATCAGAAGAGATCTAAGTCCAGCCCAGCTTGAATGCCTTTCTTATCTCTCACTCATTTCCCTTGACCATTAGTTGGTCAGATTATTGTAGTGAATTTAAGCTGGCAATAAATCTTTATACTCATTTGAACTGCCTGAATTTCCCCAGCATTTGACATTAAAAACCTAATGCACCATTCCTCACTAGATTGTTTAATGTATTTGTTAATTGCTTGGGAATTTCAAACTTACTCAGATGCTGACATAATAAACCTTAGTCCCCATTTTTAAAAAATTCTTGGTCCAACAACTTCCGACCAACCAATTAATTTTTTCTATAGCCAGAAAATGCTGGCTCAGAACATGATGTATAGAGCATATTCTTCCTTGGTGGGGATGTGTATTGACAATCTGGAATGAAGGGCTGTTCTTCATCCTGGGAATGGACTGACAGAGCTGGCAGATTGTGCAATATAGATTTACAGAGGTATGTTTCATCATTTCCTTTCTTACTACTAGTAGTCAAACGTAAGAATTTCCTGCACTCTTAAAAAAAACAAATTCTAAAAAGTGAATATAAATGAGACACATGAGGAATGAATGAAAAATAATGCATCCAGCTCCATTACTGAATATGGGATATTTTAATACATGAAACAGGAAAATAATTGTTACAATGGGGGTCTTTTGTTACCTGTATTTTGTTCTCCACATAATCACTATCAGTTGTTACCTACTTCTACCAATAATAGACAAGCTTCTAAAGCTCTCATGAAAGAACGCCACTCATAAGTCCTTTCAACTGAATAAATAGAGTATTCCTTCACGAATACTCTATAACAGGGGTGTCAAACTCAAGGCCCAGAGGCCATGGGGTGCTTAGATCTGGCCCTCGGGGCCATTCTGAAAACAGTGAAGTACTGGCCCACAGTGCCTCTGCCAGCGAAAATGGAGCCCGGGAGGGCCGTATGTGGCCTCCCAAGTGCCACTTTTGCTGGCAGAAGTTGCAGGAGGAAATTGCAGCCAAAAATGGAACTCAGGAGCTCGTTTTCTCTGGCAGAGCACTTGGTCCACCACAGGTGGCCCCAACATGAGTGACATCAAGCTGGCCATGCCCACTCCACCACCACCACCACAAAGGTCAAACACAACCCTGATGTGTCCCTCAATGAAATCAAGTTTGACACCCCTGCTCTATAATAATATATAATATATATAATAATCTGGTTCGGTCACCTGGACCACTGGTTTTGTCTTCCAAGCTTTCGGCCTCGTACCAGAGCCCATCTTCAGGGAATTTCTCTCTAGCCTCTCTAATTCTCTCTAGAGAGAAGTTCCTTGAGGATGGGCTCCAACATGAGTCCAAAAGCTCAGAAGACAAAACCTTTGGTCCTGATGACCGACCCAGATTGCAACTTGCAACATTATCTTGGGACACATATATTTGCCTTCATGAGTATTCTCTCAGTCTTGAGAAAGATGGATGTCACAATTTACCAAGGCTGGAGTGTACGGCAGAGAGGTAAGACAATGAGATCCAATTTTATAACTGTTGCTTTGGGTGGCTTGTGAGGTCCAGCTCACAAATCATCCATAACACAGCAACATTCCCTTCTTGTGTTCTGTATTCTGCTTAATCATGGTGCCAAAGTTTTGAGGATTGCTCAATGATTATTTGAAAACATCATTTTTCATGTAATCCTCATACACCCTCAACAACAAAGTATATTTATTGGGGGGGGGGGACGGACACGGGGGACGGACCTTAGTTGAACTTTCCATTATTTAAAAGAGAAGAGGTTACTCTTCAGTTAACTTAGTGGCTAGATTCACAGATCACATCAACCATAATATATGATTTGCAAGCCACAATGGCTGGGTTTACATGATACTAAGTCAAATCAAAACAAACCACATTACAGCCTTAAATACTATGCAGATTCAACCACTATAAGAACTAGACAAATTCTTACTATCTTTTGGAGGCAAGCAATGAGATGAAATATATAGTTTAAGAAAATAAATACAAATACTATTTGTAACTGCTCTCTTTAGTATTTATTAATAACACTAATGGATTTATTATTGACAGCTACTAAAGCCTTATTAAATCAACAGACAGCTGAAGTAGCCATTACAAATATAATAAACAGGGCATTAAAAAAGTAGGTGAGTTCTTCATCTTCGGTAGTGATAATAGCATAATTTGCAGAGGCGATTCTCTGGCAAATACAACATATATAGAAATGTGCAACCTTTCCAATATTTGTATTTTAATAGCTATATCACTCCCAAACTGTTTAAAAGTAATTCAATAATTGTAACAAGTGAGGGAAAATGCTAATGGGAAAATATCAGGCCTGAAGGGTGATCCTTTTTCAACCTGTGGGTAGTGAGTGGTCAGGAGCAAGTAACCAGTAATTACTTTATTATGTTCTGCCTATAATACAGGAATCTCCCGTCTGGCAGCTCTCCCTTGGGAACAATAGACAAGCTCTAAGGAATTCAGGGAGGGACTCTTCTGCCCTTTATGGTTGTGCAGTGACTCTAGAGCAGGGGTGGGCAAACTTTGCAACTTTAAGTCTGAAGGACTTCAGCTCCCAGACTTCTCCAGCCAGCTTTG
>JAPKID020003925.1:0-12004 GCA_026931265.2 Tropidonophis doriae
GGGGAACCCTTCGCCTCAAGCGGCGCCCAACGGAGCCGCCGGCCTGCAGTTCGCCTGTGCGCGCCAGCCGCCCGAGCTGGCCATGATGCACTGTTCGTACTGGGACCACGAGAGCAAACACAGCGCCCTGCACCCCCGGATAGACCTCTGAGGAGGCGGACAAGAGCCGCGTCTCTGCCCTGGAGGCGCCCCGCAGCCCACCGACCCCCTTTCCCGCGCAAAGAGTTGTTCTTTTTTTCCCCTGAAGAAAAACTTGGATCGCCTTTCCTCGTCAGTTTCCTTTCCCCACGCCCAGTGCATGCAGTCACTTTCGACGGAGAAAGACCCCCCACCCCCCAAAAAAAACCCCTCCGTGTCTTTTGCAGCTCTACGGATCCTCTCCGGCTGCAGGTGAAGGCAAGCCCGACGTCCCCTAGAACTTTTCCCTCTTCCTCCTGCTCTGCTTTGAGTAGCTCGGCTTTGGGATGTAAATCCTCTTCTCGGTCACTAGTTTTTAGTGGGGGTTAGACAACTCGCAGTTTTATTCAATCTCCCTAGTTAGTACAAGCCCTAATAAAGCTAAAATCACCTCCGGATTTTATTTTTTAGTTGCTTTATAAATAACACTGGCAATACAACACGGATCGAGACTGTATTAGAAGAAGACGTCCTTTGCGTGGTTATCCCGAACTTACTTTGCAGAAGCAGGGAGAGTTGGTAGTAAGTAATGTTTTTAAGATCGAAACGTGGGTCTTAATTGCAGAGGCGTTTGCTTTGCGTTGGGAGTTTAAACGGGGTTAAAATCCAAATCAGAGAAAACCGGGGAGAGAAAAAACATATTTGGGCGAACAAGAATTACAAAATGATAGGTTCGCCGCTGCAGATGAGAGCTGTCGAATCCACAACTCAGAACAACTAAACCACCAGACTTTAAAGCCAGTAAAGGCCACGTTTGTTTATTCGGAATATATATATATATTAAATTGTGTTTGAACTTAAGTTATTTAGGGTGGCGATGGCTGTAAAGCCTATTGAATTGGGCCTCTTAGTTTCATAATTTGGAGTCGTGTTTAAATTAGAAAGATTTACATTTGGATTTAAGCAGGAATAACTTTGATGCTATTCACAATTCTTTTAGGCTGATGTTTTTAGAATTGCATCTAATGGTTTACGTGATCTCTCTGTTCTAAAAAATGTAAAGCACACTAAATTTATTAGGATTTATTTTCCAAAATTGTTTCCAAGAATGGCAAAGACTATAAACACATTTTTACGATTATAAATTTCATGAAACATTTAGACTTTCATTCCACTGTACTGTGGTTTACAGTCGGTTTCAAGACTTGTTTTCAGTTTCCTGGCTCGGTACATGTTAATTTGGGCATTTAAGGACTTGAGTTTCAACTAGTTTAGAGATGTTTAAAGTTCAGAGAGTAGAGGTTTGCATTAATGGGATTAATCTGATTACAATGGATAATTATTGGGGATAACTGTTTGAAATCTAGAAGGTGGGATGTTAAAAATGTCTGCATTTTGAACAGATTGGCTAATACAAATAATGGACAGCACTAGACTTTCACTTCGTCTTTCTTTTGGCATAGACTTGTCCACTGTGACCCCAATGATGGAGGAGGGGGAAAATGCACTTCTTCAAATCTTAATATCATTGTCCAAAAAAGTACTTATTTGGGCACTGTATTTTACCAGAAAGGCTCCTTCTTGGGGCAATGTTGCCAAGTTGATTTGAAGGGGGAAGGAGTTTTAAGAACAAGTTTAAAACAATTGTATATGCATATGTATTTTTTTTTACAAAAAGAAAATATTATTTTCTCAAGATAAAGTAAGTTTATATTGTATAAACTTTATGCTAAAATTATTTGGATAAAACAAAGCTATTCTCTATTATTATGAATAGTAGTAATAATGGAGACTTTTTTTTTTTTGCAATGATGCTGTTTTACACACACACACACACACACACACACACACACCTATCCTAGAATCCACATGGGTATTCAGAATATTTTTTTTATCTTTTTTAAACTGAAACTATTTTGTCTGTAAATCAATTTCCATGGGTGGTCCTCTGCTATCCTCTTCTTTTGTGAAACAAAGTTTCACTATTTGTTCTTGAAAAAGAAGATGAACAGAAAATGTATTAATGGGGAAAGGGGGCAGTCATAGCAATTTGCTTAAATACTTTTGTAAGCAAACTGTTTTGGTATTGTGACTTTCTGGGACCAACTTTTTTTTTTTAGAATAACTAGCACTTTTATTGTATATCCCTTTGTATAGACTCCAATAAAATATTTTTTTTCTCTTTTATGCTTGATTTTCTTTTCTTCCACTATTAGTCAAATACTGCAGATCTTTAAAAATGTCATTACTTTCTGAAAGTGAGTAATTTGCTACGAATGCTGCTAACCTATAAACTTGAGCAAAGAGTTTAAAATTTTACTTACATTATTTTCCACTTTCCTGCCTGGATTTTGGTGATTGTTCAAAACAAAAAGAAAAACATATAAAGCTCAGTTATAATAGTAATAATCATTTGAAAAGAGTATTGAAATCACCACCCCAGCTGGCAATGTTATTCATATGGATTGTGTTAAAGCCTTCTTTAAATGGCTGGATCTAAAGCATTTGCGTTTGGAATAGTACTAATAGGTAAATTCCTCTGAAATCAATCTTTTTTATTTCCATGTCATGATTATTAGGCCAAAAATACTTATGGTCCTGTGGTCTTCATTACATTTACTCAGAAATACATACGATATGTGAAGCTTTTAGGGTCCTTTGCTTGCATTACATCATCCCTTTTCTACCAGTATTTATGTGGAAGTACATCTCATTTTAAGTAATGGCAGATACCTGGAAGGATCTAACTTCAGAAGATTGTGATCTGTTTTGGTGACTGACTATTGAAAGTGCTGTTAGTGTCAGACTTGAAAAAAATATTGCCGTATCATTTCTAAATTGTTCTAAGCCATGCAAAAAAGCAGTCCTTGCTTGTGAAGATCTTCACTTGCAGACTTAATCCAGGTGGATTTTTTTCTTTAATAGTGAACATATGTTGGGAAGATGCTTAGTGACCCTTTTATTGTAGCACTATCTTTTTCTTTCTTTCTTGTAATATATGTATGATTACAACATCCTTTATATCACAAAAAGTGTGGGCGATTGTAGGCCAGAAGTCTGTAAAATACAAGTGTGAAAAATAGCTGGTGATCATATTATTTTTATTTCAGAAAATAAAACCATTTCAAAAAATCTTTATTATGTAAGTATTGTACAGTATACATATATAATATCAAATGACTGACTGATAAGAATATTTGCAGCCCTACTCCAAAGAAACACATTTTTTAAGAAATAAATTCCAATGAATTCAGTGGGTCTTGTTTACCAAACTGCTACTTTATTTGGAGATAAATTATATGAAACTGGGTGGTCTTACCTCCTCCCTAATTCTATGTAGAAAGAGCTATATTTTCAATTATTCCCACTCTACGATGAATCAAAGTGGATGTTTGGGGGAGGGACGCTGGAATTATGCTCTAAGTCAATTGCGTTCTTTCCAAGTGTTTGCTTGTGGCACTTTGCAGATTTTAGTCTTATGTTGCCATAAGAGGCAATTTATGCAAATGAAACTTTGGACAGTGCTTTTGGGCTTATATTTCTAGTGTTATCTTTTAAAGGAGTACCAGGACTGTCTGAAACGTTTTCACCTGCCCTAGTTGCGCTCCCTAAACACTCTTAACACCTAATGTAGTTTACTTGACCTTTATTGTGTTTTATTAAAGCATAGGTTATGATTTAGAGTGTTATGTGAATTCAGCCTCGGTCCCCACCCCCACCCCTCTCGCGTTATAAGATGCCCATGGAACGAAGGCGCATTTAGCCAGTACTGTTTTTGCCTAATGTGTAATTGCCCAACGCCTAATATATAATTTCTATAATATCTACCTAATGTCTAATATAGTCTAAATGAGGGTCGAGAAGAGTCTCCAAGTATAGGAGGCACTGGCTGTTGTTTTTTACCGGACGGAAATAATTAATGGAATCTGGAAAGGTTACATTTGACTATCTGTCCCTTTCTCTCCCTCGGTTTAATCGACGGGGAAAGCCGAAGGCCTCCACCATGCCAAAAAGGAAATCGCTAGGTCCTCCAACCAAGTAAAGCCGGTGCCCTTGGCCAGGAAGGCCCTTAATCCTCCCAAAACCTCTGAGGTCGAAAGTAAGGGACCTTGGAAGTGGGCTAGGTCTCTTCTGGTTAGTGCTGCGGTTCGCACTTAGCTTTCTTCGGAATGGCCTGTGGAGAGCGCTGGGGAAGAAGCCAGTCCGGCTAGCTTGCTGCAATAATCGCTTAGTAACCATTTGATTGCGGTCTAAGTAGTAGATGGTCGGGAGAAAGAGGGAGAGAAGTAGTCCCGCATGTGGGAAGAACTGTTCATAAAACCGGGCCTTGGGGAGAGCCAGGCCTCATTTCTGAAGGAGAACCGCTTTTCTGGTGTGAAAGGAAAAGCCAAGCCATTCGCTCAGACCTTAAGGCTTCAATGGAACAGATTCACGGGGCAGCGAGAGCCGAGTCCAGTTTTTGGCACACTGCACGGGTCCCGATCCACCTACAGAGAGACTTTCGGCGCAGCGGGGAAAAGATCTCGAGGCAATGCGCGTTCGTGGAGCTGTCACGGAATAGGGCTGTGAGGGCCACCGAGAATGCATTCGCCGCATGCCATCTGCTAGTCGGAGAGCGCTCCCACGCTCTTTTTAGCGGGATTGTGTCGGGTTTCTGTGCTTGTCCTTGGCCCGGTCAATTCTCTAGGAGTCAGAGAAGGAGCAGAAATCATCACAGCTTAGCCTATTAGATCTTAACTCCGGTGCAGTTTACATTTCAATAGTAAATATAATAGATGGGGAAACTCCTCTGGAACCTTCCCCCTCACCAAACCAGGGTTTAGGACTATATTTCCTAACTCAAACTGAAGAGAATTCTTGAATTCCTACAATTCTGTTTTTCTGTCTCATAGTTGAGTATATAAGTGGCCTAAATAACAGAGAAGAGGTATGGTTTCTGATATTCCAGAATTTTCTTTTATACAAAGTCTGGCCATCCTGTATTGGGAGTAAGGCCCATTGAATTAAAGTTCATCAGTGGACCAAAAGTATCAAATTGTGGAGCAACAGACATGACCTAACATTTTGAGCAACCCAGTCCCTCAAGCCCTAATAGGATGGACTGGGAGCAGCGTGTAAAAAGATGTACACCGCACATTGTCTTGCATTAACTGAGATTACAAACTCGCGCCTTATTTGAACTCTGCTAAAGCCAATTAAAAATTCAAGGTAAGTGAATGGTGCAATCTATTTTGTCACGCCCGCTACGCTCTTCTTAGCAAAGCAAGGGACGCACCAAGCAGGTATTAAAAATATGAGGTAGCAGGATCCTAGGTATATACAACATAAAAAGATGGCTGCGTGGGTTGGGACAAGTCGCGGCAGTAAATCCTAAAATGGGCGAAGGAACAATATCTTTTCCATATACTCGATACACACAAAATAAACTTTCAAGCCTTTTCGGTTGACTCTCTTCCCTTCAGCTCGGTTTCCCCTCCCTTCATGAAAATCCTACAGACAGAAATCCTAAACCCATGTTTTTGGAAATAAATCCCGAGCAAAACAAAAAACACGCGGTTCGAAAATCAGTTCCCAAATGAATGGCGGTAGCTCAGAGCGTGCGCGCCGCAGCGGTTCTGGCATGCCTTAGTTGCAACACCACAGGCAACCTTTACGCGGAGTGGAAAACACGCGGAAGATTCTTCCCTCCTATTGTCCAGCCTTTAGGAAGACCTGAAATGGTGGGAATCCGAGGGATTACCAAATTAGCCATGGAACGGATTTTGGAGGCGGGGAAGGGAAATGCTCAGGAAAAATCAGCGGAAGTTCCAAGGAGTACCTTCTCCCCTATATTTGGGGAAATCGGGATGCTTTAAACCCTTTTATGACTTCGGGAATCGGACGCCTTTTTCCATTTAATCGATTTTCTCATTATCTAGTTCTTCCTTTGACTTTGCACCCTCTCTCTCTTTCCATAAAGAGGTGTCATTCACGTCGCTAGAGATTTGTGTTCAGAGAAGAGTTGAAAAAGAACGAAGATATGTGGAAAAGATCATTTTTAAAGCCATAGGGCCCAGCACACAGGTCTCGAATCGAACCTAAAATGACCAAAATCTAAGGAAATTAAAATCCATGTTTAAATGGTCCCAAGTTAAATCAGTTTATGTAATGTTCTTCGTTTCCTTAGAATAGTGCACTTATATCTTGTCCCTCTTTTAATCTATGTAATTGTTCCATGTAGATATTTAGAAAAATATCCTTGTTTCTGTAAAGCCCTATTAAATTCAAGAAGTTTTCGCCAACTAAATGCATATGGTTTTCAGTCTAAACTTATATTTTATATAACAACTGTGATAAAGTACACTTAATCTAATAATGGCTGAGGGCTGGAAGGATGGGGAAAGGAATTCAGTCAGCTACTCAAATCTTACTAAAACGAACTTGGCAGGACTGGAACCTCACTACTTTAGAAATAAAAGAATAAAAAGGGAGGAAGCCTATACATTTGTGAAAAAGACAAAATCTCCTCCACCCTCTTGTCTGCTTTTAAACACAGTATATATTAGAAACAATTTTGTCTATTAGATTTGTGCAAGCAAATGGCCAATTGGAAATCAATTGACACAGGGATGTGTGCTCTTTTGTAAGTGTGCTCTGATTGCTGAGCAAAATCTACCAAAGATGACCATTGTAGCTGCCTTATCCTGTGCAGGTTTGCTAAGCATTAACTCCCACTATGGTTACTGGAATTTATTCCCCCCAAAACTGTACCCAATCTTTTAAATCCAGGAATAAGTTCTTAAATTTAGTAGGTTTAGTTCTGAAGAAACCTGCATGGGGTGATGCTGGGCTCCTGTTTTTAAGTACTTGTTGAGGGCTGATTTGGCATTTCCAAACTAGCACCAGGATATTTCACTGTCCCATGGAAAAAACACTTGAAGGAGTTTGTCCTTCTGACTCTCCAAATACAGGAGTTATCAATCTAAAGCTGTGCTTGCTTAAAACCATTGAATTCAAGCTAGTTTAAGATTGTAGTTTAGGATCCTAAACACAAAAGATTACACTTTTTTCAAGAAGAACGCAATAAAAAGGGTTGACTTTTTCATAAAAGTAATCCCACCTATACATATATATATATATCGCAAACCATATATATATATATATATATATATATATATATATATATTTATTTATAAACCAAAACCTGCATACCTACACCCGAGAAAATCTACAAAATCAAATATATATATATATATATATATATATATATATATATATATATTTATTTATTTATTTATTTATTTATTTATTTATTTATTTATTTATTTATTTATACATACATAAACGTATGTATACACACACACACACACACACACACACACACACACTTGGTAGAACAGTTTCTAGGTCTGCGGACCTTAGGATAGGAGAGATTCTCACAATATTGTGCCTATTGGCATATTACACCCTGTTGAAAATATATGATCCTATTCCTTTATCATAGCTCAATTATCAGGTTTGGATTCTGGAATGACTGATGGTGTTAGATCCACCTTCATTAGTATACGTAAAAAAGTAGTGACCTGATATGTTAGTAAGGAACAGTTATGGGCAGTCTCTAAACTAAAGCACAACTGGTTCTAAGAATTCTGATGATAACTGAGCAAGTTACCTTTGCAATGTCTGAAATATTAAAGTAGTAAATAATAACATACCAATACATCTTCAAGAAGTTGTATTGTTTCATTAAAAATAATAATACCCAGCACTGCAGGCATCCAGCCCACAGTGCAGGTCCTCTTGCCAACGTCACCTTTTCTCACTTCTCTCTTCTAAGGATGGGTCCTCCTGGGTTTCTTTCTAAGATACATCATATTGGGCAGATGCTGAGCCTCTGGCACTACTGCAGGTACCTGAATGCATTGGCTTCCCATCATGACGCCTCATCCTTTTGCAATAAATTTTATGTAGACGACTTGAAGCAGATGTAGGAGGTCAGCACTATAACCCACTATGATGCCTCCCAGAAAGAAGTGTAGACAAAGGAGAGAACAAAACATTTCATACATCCAAATGAACAAGTTTGCTTGACAGATGATAATGAGACACATTCAATTGATCAAAGTCTACACTCCAAATCAAGAATTTTAGGTCCTATTACAATAAAAAGGCAGATCAATTACAATAGACGGTCAACAAAAAAGGGTTGTAACTGAACAGGTCTTAAACTCTTGATATGTAGTCATTACGTCAAAAACAACTCCAAGAGAAAGGAAGGATGGAAAAACAACTTCACTGTTTGTGATCCATTTCTCATCCAACACCAGTAGATTACAGAAAGAGATTAGCAATTAGCCACATATCAGTAAACTCACACTACATTTATTTTATTATTGATTGTTGATTAAATTTATTTGCCACTACTCTAGGCTGCTTATAGTAATCAAAAAGAAGAAAAAGAAAGAGTGTATACGGAACAAACGTAAAGTAATAGAATGGTAAAATAAACTATGAAAAAGAACACTATGAGAAAATATCAGTATGAAAGATGGATGGATAGAAAACAGAGTGCAAAGGGGAGGGGGAAAGGAAGTGGAGTCTGCCATCAATCCAGCAGCCATATCCAGTGTGGATTCCCCCATTTGGTTCCCTGGCCAAGTGATAGAGGTAGGTCTTCAGGTGTCCATGGAAGATAGACGGTGGAGGCAGAGTTTAGCTAGAAGGTAGGATGTTCCAAAGGTTTGGTGTTGCAGTAGAGAAGGGTCTTCTTCTGGATCTAGATAGTTGGAGTTATTTACCCAATGGTATGTGAAGTAGGCCCTTTCTGCTAGTACGAGTAGGAGGGGCTTATATATCTATGTGTATGTTAGATATGCACAATGAGTTTTTGGAAGAACATTGATTCTTAGCCTGAGCCACTATTTATATTTTTAAAATTTAAAACTAAACTCACTAACATCACGATACTTTAGCAACATTGTTTTTCAAAGGAACTTTAGTTGCTAGACTTTCTTAAGAGAGAAATGAGAAAGTGAGATATCAATGCTGGAAAGTTGTTGTCCAATTTAATCTGAGGGCAAATGTGAGTCTTCCATGCCTTATTGTGAAAAATAACCCTTGATAATGTTCAAGGAGAGATTTGAACTGCATTGAGCCAAAGTTTATGCTTTTTAGGCTAAATCCATCAAGTCAAGATTTCACGTCCATTCAGTGATGACCCTATATTTGCATATTTTTAAGACAAAATTAAAAATATGTACGTGGGTTTATCACTGAATAAGGAAGGTGGCCTTGGACAATTCATTTTAATTAGGTAATTATCGAGTACTATAACATAAAAAAGGGATGCGGTGGCTCAGTGGCTAAGACACTGAGCTTGTTGATCAGAAAGGTTGGCAGTTAGGCAGTTTGAATCCCTAGTGCTGCTTAACGGAGTGAGGTCCCATTACTTGTCCTAGCTTCTGCCAACCTAGCAGTTTGAAAGCATGTAAAAATGCAAGTAGAAAAATAGAGACCACCTTGGTGGGAAGGTAACAGCATTCCGTGCACCTTTGGTGTTTAGTCATGCCGGCCACATGACCACGGAAATGTCTTCGGATAGTACTGGCTCTTCGGCTTTGAAACAGAATACTACCACCCCCTAGAGTTAGGAATGACTAGCATATATGTGCGAGGGGAACCTATACCTTTACCTTTATCACTGAATGGATGTGAAATCTGCTTCCTGACTTGTTGATAATGTTTCTCCTCCATTTACATTTAAATAATGAAGCTGAAAATTAGCATAAAAGTATGGGGACCTTAAGTATTTTGAAAGATGTGCCCCAGTATGACTGATTATATTAACATTTGGACGTACTTCAGTCAAAATGATGCATTTTTCCAGTTACATTAAGGTTTTTTTGTGCAAATGATAAATACAGATACCATTTGCATCTATTGAGTGGTATTCAAAAAGCTTTAATATTACTGAATTATGCTTTTATAAGTAAAAGTCATAGCAATTGTTTTTCTCCTCTGGGATTTATCACGTCCTGTGTGTGTGGGATAGTTAATGAATGAGATTTTAAGATTTTAAGTAGCCTCATGCTTTATCACCTACTACATTTTAGGATGTTACTGAGGATGCTGCAAATGGGACATGTTAGGAATTTAGATAATAAAGGCTGATGAAATTCTCTGGATAGTGTAGGTTAGCACGAGGCAGATTCTCCTGTTCTTGCAAGACAGGAATGCTTGTGATGCAGATTAAAAATTGGCCTTCTTTCCTTCCATCAGCATCAAAAGGAGACTTTGCTTGCATTAGAAGTGATATTCTTTGCAGTGCCTCTGCATCTGAATATTTGTTCATCTAAGGCAAACATAAACTGACAAAATAAGACATTTGGCTTACAGCATTCAGCAATGGCTAAACCAGCCTCTTGAACATGAAGCAATGAATGCCTTGAGAAGCATTAAAGTGATGGTCTGCATCTCACTTCTGCTAGTAATCAGCTTATGCCTCTGGAGTATCTGCTTTGAAGTTAGCATCTATAGTTCTGTGGCTGCCAATAACTTGCAAAGTTGTATGTCATAGCATTTTAACATATAAAGCATTCATCTCTAATCTATGCATGATACTGTTAGTGCATGTGACTAGCTTCTGTAATAGGTATGGACCTCTGATCATGGGTTTACTTCTATTTGAACTAAATCTCACCAAATATTCCTCTTTCACTGATTCGCCAGTTGCTGACAGTCCAACTCCACCTCCACCACCACCTCCAGATGAGATGCCTATGTTTGATGACTCCCCACCACCTCCACCACCACCACCAGTGGATTATGAGGATGAGGAGGCTGCTGTAGTGCAGTACAATGATCCTTATGCTGATGGGGACCCAGCCTGGGCACCTAAAACTTATATTGAGAAAGGTAAATGATGAATAGATTGGTGCTAACCACCCATTTCCAGATTCCTTAGGGAGATTTAAGCCACATGTACCCGATTCAGATGATACCACCAAATGGATGAATTGACATAATACTCCTCCCTCTCAAAATTGTGCATCTTAGGAAATTAATACTAATCAGATCTATCGAATTGTTTCTAAAGGTTATACACTTAAAATCTTGGTTGTGCTGAAACATTACACTAAGTGAGCTGTATATGAACTTCCAGTTGTTGTTGGATTGCATCAGATATTGACTAATATTGATGGAAACCATGTATTTCATGAGTTAGAAATCAAATGTATATATTGGAAATATAAACTTGTATTGGATTCTATCCTTGATTTTCAGCTTTATTTCTACCAGTTGTGTAACCAGTTGTATAAAGTTTTCCTATGATTAACCGGTCTCCACCCTTGGTATCTGAACACCCTTCCTCTCTAGCAGAAGTGGTGCTAAGATGGGAATGTATCCACAAATAGGAATATCATTGATAGTTTACATGTTCCTTTATTGCTAGCTGCTGTATACTTTGTATTAAAATCATTGAATGCTTTATTTTCAATTGAGCACAACCTTCCCAGCATGGTGTCCTCTAAATGTGATGAGATTACAATTCTCAAAATTCTTTTGCCTAGATGAGTCTGGGAGTTGAAGTCCCAATACTCAAAGAGTGTTCCAGTTTGGGAAGGCTTATTTAGCACTAGCTGTACCCCGCCACGCATTGCTGTGGCCCAGTCTGGTTACATGTCCAACCAATCTGTGTGTAGATGTACACCTGCACCCACAACCTACCTGTGTACTGTATTTCTCCCCCCATCTCTCTATCCTTCTACCTACCTACCTACTGTATTTCCCCCCCCTCTCTCTATCCCTCTACCTATACCTACCTACCTGCTGTATTTCTCCACCCCCCCTCTCTATCCACCTACCTATCTACCTACTTACTATATTTTCTCTCCCTCTCTCTCTCTCT
>JAPKID020003926.1:0-12003 GCA_026931265.2 Tropidonophis doriae
TTCCTCCGCCGTTAGGTGATCAGGCAGGGCTGATAAAAGTAATTTTCGTTGCTTCAAAGCTCAGATACATTGTAACAACAACCAATCCACAGAAACTCCTTCGCTTGCGATTACTCAAACAAACACAACAATTTGTATAATTTTTGTTACATTTGAAAACAGAAGATGAAAGGGTACATACCCTTGCAAAATTGGTACGATAAACTGAGCAAAAAAAAGTAAATATACCATACCAATTGATCAATGGAAAAACAATAAAAGTACTAAAATTTACTTTATGCTTTAACCACAATTTCTATAAAATGATTTATAGATGATATTTATTCCAAGGTAAATTGGCTAAACTGTATAAAGCATCACCATATAATTGTTGGAAATGTAAGACTCACATACAAGCCTTTTATCACCTTTGGCAGACTTGTAAAAGAGTTAAAATATATTGGAGGGAAATTAGTAACGCAATTCAATTTTGTTTTAGAAAATTAATGTACAAATTTAGACCAGAAACTTTTTGTTAGGATTTATGGATAAAACAGTGGGAAAATCACGTTTTATTATCATATATGATAACTGCAGCATGACTTTTTATGATCAGAATTGGAAAGAACCTATAATACCAACAATAGAGGAATAGTTAATAAAGATGACAGAACTGGCAATGATAGCTAAATTAATGGCCCTTGGGAGAGAAAAAAACATTGAAAAAAATTATCTATAATTGGAAGCTGGACTTTTTGCAGGAGATAGAGAAAAATCAAATTTGAACATATGATTTGATGAAAAAAATTTAAAAGGGGGGAGAATTACTAACCCCTTTTGGGGGAAGGGGGAGCAATTGATATTTTATTGTAGTCTTAAACTAAGAATAAGTGTTCTATATATAAGAAGTTGGATCATTCATTGTATATACAGTATTTGTCTTTTCCTTTCTTTTTCTATATACTGTTTCATACTTCTATCCCTATTCTCTTTTTACTCTCTATCACTTCTTTTGGTGATTAGTTTTTGTTGTTTGCTATGCGTATGCCTTGCAAAATGTAATATTATTTGAAACAAAAAATAATGTTGCCTAAATTTGCAACAGGGAAGTGCATGATTATCTAATCCAAGCAGAGACTACCGTGCATGTACAGAATCCAGGCTCTTGAGTCAAAAAATCCAAGAACAATCCACACAAAAATGATTTTTAAAAACTCAGTTGATGCCAATGGATTTTTTAAATGAATACATTACAGAAATTCAGAGCAAATGATGCTTAAATGAAAGGAGAGGCGAAAGGAATAGTCTTTCCCACATTAAACACCACAGTTTGTGATAGTAAGTTAGTGGTATTGCCGGGATGATGTATTTAAGGATAGTTTATGTAATATCACAGATTTTCTGAATTGAAATTCAAGGTTACCCAGTGATATATACTCTATAAATGTCAAAACTCTGAAAGGGGCAAACATCCATCCACCCATCCATCCATCCACCTTCTTTACATCTAGACACTTTGGTTCCCATTTCCCTCACTGATTTTTTTTTAACTTTTTCAAAATATATTGACATAGGGATGTTGATTTTCATTTTAACTATATAAACAGATATGGGGAATATAATGTAACACATACGATACATTGTTTTTATTATTGTACTCCATTATATAATCTAACTGAATAAAAATGCAAATTGCAAATTTGCAAATGTTTAAAAAGTAAGTACACTCCTACATGTATCACTTCCTCAAATATCTAAAATTAGAAACAGGTGCATCCGATCAGGTACAAATAATTAGAACATTTAAAGTTGCTCTCACAATCATCTGATTTTTTTTTCTAAATATGTTTCACTTCAGTTTTGTTTCATGTTTTATTTATAGATATGGGGAAAATTGGGCAATGATCAACCACAGAGAAACAAAATCAGCATGACACATGCCTGAAGCATTACTTACACTCACAGTTCTCTGGAGTTGACATCAGAAGCAACAAGAAGATAATTCCTTTCTTGGCCATGAGCCCAGTCACTTCATTAACATGCAGAAATTCCAGTGATTAAAACAGATCAGTCATATATACAATAAAAAGGCACTCAAGGTCACAGACAGATCCAAGAAACTGACTTTAGATAAAGGCAGATAAAAATCAGGAATCCAGCTAAATATGCAAGAAAGATTCCCCCCAAAAAAACTATTTCTCAAACCATGTAAACACAAACTGACCCTCAGGGAAGGAGCTCAGAAGTTCTGATATTCTCCTTGTTGTAGTATACCAAGCAACATTTCTCAATGTTCCATTTTTAAATATACTAAGGACTTACTCCTGTGTATTTAGCAATCCTAGATCTGATTATGTGCTACCAAGACATTATCAATTCTTAGCAACCATACACAAAGATTTTCTCTATAACAATCTATCCCTAATCTGGTCTCCCAAGTCTATCAACAGTACACCCATTACCATTGTAACTAAATGTATCCCCTTGCTACTAGTTACTCTCTTCTTCTCTTCCATTTTTTCTCATCATTAAACTTTTTGCCAGAGGACTCATATAAATCATATTGCAATATTATAATCTTACTAGTTTCAGTTTATTCATATTTATACCCGGCACCCATCTCCCTGAAGGTACTCGGGGCGGCACACAGGGAAATTTAAAATAAATACAATATATGTAACATACATTACCCTTATTAAAATCAAATTAAATAGCTCTCCCCCTGCGCTAAAACCAGTTTTAAAATCTCTAATTAAAATTGAACACTAAGAAAGAAGGACACCGAGTCGTGTCATGCAAGGCTGGCTAGATGGAAGAAATGCGTCTTCAGTCGCTGGCGGAACAGGCGAAGGTCTGCGATGACACGAAGATCGGGGGGCAGGGCGTTCCAGAGGGTTGGGCCCATCACAGATACTTAACTTGTCCTTCCAGGAACGTGGATCTGGTTCCCACAAAATTCCATGCAATCTCTTTCAGCATGTCTATAAAACTTGAGAAAATTAAAAGGTCTTTGTTTGGTTAAAAATGATACTAAAATGGATTAGTTGATTTTCTTTGAAATTCCATGATTAAAGTAGGAACCATAGAAAAATTTCTTTCTGTAGTAGGAAAGAAATTGGGGTTGGGGAGAGCTGGAGGAGTTCACAGTAGATACATATGGGAGAATGCATTCCTTCAAACAGTAAAGTATGAGTTGAATTCAGATCAGTTCACTATTTCCTGTTTTAGTTTCAGTGAATGTGAACAAAGTAAAATCCCCTTTAAGTTGATTGTAATCTTTGTGATTTTATGGAAAGATTTGGGTGTAGTTTTCTTGCCAATTATGGAGAAATTGTTTGTCACCTTCTTCCGAAATTCATTTCCTCTTTACTTTCCAGTCTAGAGTAACCAGGTCCAATGAGTGATCCCTCTGTGTAAAAAAATTCTGCTTTTGTATCTTTATTTTGCTTTGGCAATTATTTCATCAAAATACTTAATGTTTAAAGAATATTATCCATGGAAACATGATGCTCTGGAATCTTAAATACATATCACTTTTCTTTAAATCAGTCTGTGAGGGAAAACATATATTTTTCTTTTACAAAAACAATATCCGAAGATTCTATTGTTAGTTTAGCATGGCAAATAATTCACATGAGTAACTAACACATTTCCTAGGCTTCCTTTTTTTAAAATTTAATGGGATTTTTTGAACCTTGAACAGGAAAGAAACATGTATTTAAGCCATCTGAACCATAACCAAGCATTGTCCATTTTGGAGAGCTAAACTGGCTTCAACAAGAGTTCTTCTATATTCTTCCTAACCCTAATGTAATATTTATTTGTAGTCATATCAAATGTTTGAAAAAAACATTCATGAGAAAACTAAAACACCATCTTCCTTTTCAATCCACATATTTCTCATGTCTATTACCTATATTAATCTTATTTCCCTTTGTACAATATGGTGTACCTCAGAATCAAAGGAGGAAGTTATAATTTTAATAATCCCCTGCTTCATGTTCATTTCTGGTCAGAGTTATATAGATACAGTGTCACCAAATACTAATCTGTGAAGTTAGTGTGAAGGGGAAAAAATATGGCAGTAGCTATGATTTTCTTCTTCTCAAGATGATATTTAGCTATTGCATTTTTTTACATGAGATTTTCCTTAATTTGTTTTAATTCAAAGGAAGAATAGGTTTCGGCCATCAGGGCAGCACAGTTGATACCTGCATATTTTTCTGCCAAGTCAAGAAATGGTGGATAGCACATTAATTCAGGTGTGAAGAATAAAGCTCCAATATTGAACCAGTTGAACAATATCAAAATACGTTATTTCATTGTTCAAAACAGGAGGGTAGTGTTTTTAGGATGAGTAACATGTAACGCTACCATAAGTTTTGGTATGTACTGGCAATTCTGAGTCTTTATAACCCAAAGCAACTCGTTGGCAATATCTTCATTTCCACTGGGACCTGAAAGAATCAGGTAAGAAGGAGCATTCATGTATTTTGAGAGACATTGTTAAAGAATAGTGAGAGGTCCAAAGAAGCAAAATAGTCATTAGCTGGGAGAATCTTGATCTTTTTGTCTTTTAGAAGTAGCTACTTCTGCCAGAATCTAATCATTCCCAATAACATCAGTTCAAGAGGGAATATTTAAACAAAGGGGTGGAAAACTACATTTTACTGCCATTCTATCTTTGTGTATGAACATGTATGGTACATGTTTCTAATTCCAGAAAAAGGAAATAGAAATTGTATGAAAGGTGAGGTAGGTTGCAAAAGAAAAAAGTCATCAACTGAAAATATAACCGCTCTTCCCAAAAAAATTGATTATTGCTTAATTTTGACCACAGATTTAGATCTTCTACTAATCTTGCCAATATACAACCAATATGTTGTGAGAATCCTGAAAAGAGTTAATTCAGTAATTGAGCTATATATTTTGTTGTAACACAGTAATTTAGTTAATGAGTTAGGATAATTAGACAACATACGTCTTATCCTGAGGCACCGAACGACCCCCTGCCAGCCTTAAATCACATCACTAAAATCTATCTATACAAAAAAGTGTGTGTGTGTGTGTGTGTTTGAGTGTCTCAAGCAATTTCAACCAAACTTGGTACACAGATGACTTACACTCTAGAAACAAATACTGGGGAGGGGGGGAAAAGTGTGTGTGTGTGTGTGTGTGTGTGTGTGGGTGTGTGTTCCAGGATAACTCTGCCCCAAAAGCCTGGCCCATTAAGGAGAGTGATTGCAGTGTCCTAGGGTGGCAATTGTTTGTGATGTCATGGGAGGGAGAAGGAAGACCTTGTGCCATTAAGGACAGTGAATGCGGCATCCAAGAGCAGCAATTGTTTGTGATGTCAGTTCTTTCACAGCTTCCTCTGGAAAACCAGCCATAAAGTTCGCCCTCCAGTGGACCAATCGGGAAGTGCCTGATGGATTTGGGGCAATGTGCCAGGATCATAGACAGAGCGGGAAAGAGGAGCTCATGGGAGAGGGCAGGGATGATGGGCATGGGAATAGGGGGAAGAAAGGTCCCTCTCAATGTCTCCTTGTCAGACAAATGCTTCGACATCTATAAATACCTGGGGAGCGCTGGGTTATCAGCTAGATAACAGGAAAGGACATCTGTTTGATGTCCTGTATGATATGGTAGGTCTACAGAAAGCCTGATCTGATAGCAAGAGTTTTCTCAAAGTCTTATGGAAAGAAATTGATTTATGGATGACACCTTGAGCTCTTAGAGAAAAAGTAGGATATAAATATAGGGATCCTATTTCCTTCTTTTTATAAAGTTTTGTCCTTTATTACAGATAGCTATTTTCAAATTTATTTCATTTAAATATTTATTTTCTTCGTTTTGCCCTTGAATTTTCTTTTGTGAAGCAAAGTTACATACAGTCTTTTAATCCTCATGAACCTCTTCAGATTGATAAATTTTTCAGGTTGTCCTTTCTTTGTTCCAAGAAAACATGTTCTCTCTAGATACAACTCTAAAAAAATATATATCTCTACGATCATTGTCCATTTTTCCTATCGTGTTTCTGCCATGGTGATTCAAATTGTATGTAAGAGACTAGTTTTCTTGTGATTGGAAAGATACCTCCAGAATCCTAAAAAAAGATTCAGGATTTGCCATTCATATGGTCTGCAGCCTAAGTCCATGGTTTCAAGCCATTTTGCAAACTTCACCATAATTTGTTCTGATTATGTAAGAGAAGGAATGGCAGAGCCTGGAGAAGAGGGGAAAAGAAGTATCAGCCTAGAGTTCCTACGTAGCCACAAACAACCTCCATTCCACCTCACCCCATTTTATGTGCCATTGTCCCATATCTAACTCTACTCAGTCAGTGCTGAACATTAGTTGAAAAGATTTCTGTGCATGGGCTTTTAGCAATAAATCGATTTAATTGAAATTTCATATGTGGACCTGGTCTTTCATACCTGACAAATTCTACTTGTTTGGTTATATTGTACCTACTGCTGCCATGCAGATATTATCAGATTGTCTCTTAGAGAGCAGGGGTGAAATAAATTTACCTTCACTACCAGTTCACAAATGTGAGCACACGTGCAGGACCTTCTATACATGCGCAGAGAGGGATATGATGAGGTCCAGGCAGTTGGGCAGAGCCTCCTTCCACCAGCACTATTGGTTCGCCCGAACCAGATAGAACCAGCTGAATTTCACCATTGATCTAGAAGCTGTAAAGAATTGACATTTCTACCTTTACTCTTTGTGTTACAGTTTACTAAGCCAATATCAAAAGATCGAGAAACTGATTGGAACTGAACTACTTTGGAGGCCTTTCAAATCACAGCAGAAGACAATTATGACTTTTTCACTTATTGTGTTCATTGTCTGGTTTCTTCATCTGGGTAGATTGCAAGGTGAGAAAAGATGTTGGGGAGGTGTTTGGGGGAGGCCATATTTAAGGATGTGTAAATCCCTTCCCCCTTTTAATTCCCCCATGGCTTTCAAAGGAAATAAAGATGGGTGTGAGATAAGTAATAAATACATGGTGTGGTAAAAGTGCACAGAGGTCAAGATGGTAAATGCAACAGTGCAATTGAAGCCACACCTTGATGTGGTTTTAAAAAATGGGTCTTTGATTATATTGTCATACCTGTAACATTGACAATTTGACTCCTCAATCACAGACACTCCTGTTCTTTTGAAATATTTTTAATACTTGCATATTTTAATGAGCCTGATTTTAATTTAGGGTCTTCATTTTAACTGTAGCGTTACTATAATATTTTTATTCATGTTCTTTTATTGTTGTAGCTAAAGAAATATATATGAGCACTTCTACAAACAAAAGACCAGGATATAGATTTAATAATGCATAAAATAATAACATTATAATTTCATCACAGCTAGAATTTCTTCCTAGAAATTCCTCCTTTACACACTCACCAAATCTAGACTTGATTAGTTTCAACCAAAATGACATAGCATATACTATTAAACCATAACTATGTTATGACAATATCTACTGTAAACAGAAATGTGGAAAAACAATTACTGTTTTCCAGGCAAGAGGGGAAAATGAATGAAGATGGATGGTTTTAGATTCAATTGCACTGGAAAGAGAGAGCGATAAATATTTGGACAGTCATTCTATTAAGCTAACAAAGTTACATTAAAAATGCACCACCTATTCCCATTCTCAATAACATTTTATGAGGCTAAAGGTAAATGTTTCCTCTATCCAGTCATGTCCAACTCTAGAGGCGGGGGGTGTTCATCTCCATTTCTTAGCCAGAGGCGCCAGTAATGCCCAAAGATATTTATGTGGTCATGTGGCCAGCATGACTTGCACAGAACACTGTTACCTTCCTACCTATTTATCTACTTATATTTGCTTGCTTTTAAACTTCTAGATGGACCGGAGCTAGAGAAAGTAACGGGAGCTCATCCAGTTGCATTGTGTTTGAGTCTTGTGTTTCAGGCTCGGTGTCTTTAACCAATGAGCCATTAATTATGTGCTGTTAGATTTTTGATTGCTGTATATTCTCCAAGTTTAAGTTCCAGTCAGATATTTTCAGAATTGTATTTTCCTCCCAATGTTGAACAAAATTTATTCTGACTGCTATAACACTTTTACCAATTAAATTATTATAGAGATATTTAATTTTGTTTATTAATTATATGTGTGCATGTGTGTCCTCTTTCAATCTCAGTCTACATCTATTGCAGTAAAATAGTTAAATCTAGCATAGTCAAGGCCACTCCTTCTGGGACTATTTATGTTAATTATGCACAGCATTGATCTGGGTGACTTTGAGAAAGTTCTGTGCCCTTTATATAAATATACATATATATATAGTTTGTTTCTCTGTGTGCTTTAGCCTGCCCTCTGTCCCATTTTCCTAGTTAACTATTTTATTTTACTTTTGCTAATGTTTTAATAAACATTAAGCTATATTTTTGCTAGCCGATGACAGGTATGTGTCCTCTTATAAGGAGGAAGGGAGCAAGGGAGAGTGTGCTGGGTGCAAAGTGAACTGGAAATTATTCACAGTAATTTTCTAACGTGTGGAAGTCCACATTTTGCCATCTAACAAAATGTGAAATGCTATAAAGCCAAACTATCCCAAGTCTCCCTTAACCCACTAAAGAAAACCATCAACAAACAGAAAACAATAACAGCTCTCTTCAAGTAAAAATTACAAAATGAGAAAACATAAAGGCAGTATTTGACTTATAATTGTTTAGTGGCCATTTGAAGTTACAATGGCACTTTAAAAAGTGACTTACAACCAGTCCTCACACTTACAACTGTTACAGCAGCCTCATAGTCAGATGATCAAAATTTAGTCACTTGGCAACTGGGATGTATCTATGACAGTTGCTGCATCCCTGAGTCATGTGATCACCATTTGTGAGAAAAATTCTGACAACCAAAGTTGGATTCACTTAATGACCATGTGATCCACTTAACATCTACAGTGATTCACTTAATAATCAAGGAAAGAAATGTTGTAAAATCAGGCATGGCTCACTTAATAACCCTCTTCTTTAGCCACAAAAATGCTGGTCCCAATTGTAGTTATAGCTTGAGGAGTACTTTAGTAGCTTCAGGGTCAGTTCTTCACCTGGTTTTGAAATGCTTTTTGAAGTTAGAAGAAAAGATACTGAAATGGGCAGTATAAACTAGGTAGGATTAGAGTTCATGTTAGCCCATTTGTTCTCATTAGCCAACCATCTTTCTTGAGGTGGTAGGGATCCTGAACTCTATCTCTGACCTATTGGCAATCTGCAATAACTTGTCAGATGTATCAGTTTTACAATACCCCAGAACTGACTGTAACTAGAATCTCTTATTATATATTACCCCTTTTTAAACCCCTGGGGTTTTTAAAAATCTTATTTGGAAAATTAAAGTTACTTGTCTTTTCTTTTTCCAACAGGTGCTGCTGAGCCGGCACTAGGTAGGAATTTCTATATACCCTAAAAACTTTCTACACAAATTGGCACTCAATGGTGAAAAGGAAACCCACTTACCTTTTACAAAATCTTAGATATGTTGTTATTTTGCTTCTAGCACAATATAATCTTCAGAACCATAGTTGTAACTCTAGTTGCATTTTGTCACTTTCTTATGCTAATCAGTTAGGCAAAGAAATGTTATAAATCAGATATGACGTGAAATAACAAGTAGGCTAACTTAGTCACTCAATAGCAAGAGGCTGGTGAAGCAGGCATTTTCTATGCCATATGAGAAGAGCATATCTCCTGCCCTTACCACTTTCTACAGAGGGACAACTGAAAGCATCTTCTTATATTGTATTAGTGTTTGATTTGGAAGTATTACTGTTTTGGACAGGAAGGTGGTGCAGAGAGTGGTAAGGACAGCAAAAAAGATTATTGGAAGTTCAGTGCCTTCTATCAAAGACATAGCATATAAGCACTATCCAGGACATGGTGGGTGTAGGTGTCCTTTTGAGAGCGGGCATCAGAATTTCATTTTTAATAAGTGCATAGAAAAAATGGCAACAAAGGTTATCTTATAATATCCTATAATGCTTTGTTCCTTGACAAGTAATTCATTATTTGGCCATGATTGAGTTATCCTCTTCCATGTCAAAAAAGAAACCAGGCTTTTTCGTGGGACTGGATCAAAATCGACATATGAATGAACCCTATTGCTGATCTAAACACAGGCGTGGATCACATACTGAGTTGACAAGTTATGTAGATATGCATGTTAAATATTAACTTGTTTCCCAGGAGACACAAAAACATTGGAAACTTTCTTCTGAAAGTGATATACAAATTCATTCAAAAAGAGAGAGTTTGTTTCTTGCAGGGTTTCAGTTGTTGAGGTTCAGAAGTATGGGGGAAAGTTCCTTTAATTTCTTATTATAATCCAAAATTATAAATCTTTTTTTTTTGTTCCTTTTCAAGTCAAGATTGACTCTGGGCAACTGCCTGGATTAGTCCCTATAATGTTCAGGCAGTATTTTAAAAGTGGTTGAAAGACAATGACTGACCAAGGTGATCCAGTAGCTTCATGTCTAAGATACAACTAGAACTCATAGTCTCCCAGTTTTTAGCCTGGTGCCTTAATCAAACTCCTTCTCCCTCTTGTTCTTGCTCTCCCGCATCTCTTCTATTCTGCTCTTTCTTTGCAGGTTGTAAGAAGTCACTAATGTCTACAAGAATTGTTGGAGGCCAACCAGCCTCTGAGGGGGAATGGCCCTGGCAAGCAGGCCTTACAGTACACAACATAACTTTTTGTGGTGGCACCCTCATAGACAAGAACTGGGTGCTGACAGCTGCTCATTGCTTTATCTGGTAAGTTACTGCACTGTAAAATTAAGTGAGCAAAATAGATGGCTGACTATTATTATGATGCTATTCTTTTTAATAAACTAAAGTTTCCAGGAAACAGCATTATTATGGCTTGTTACATAGCCAGATATCTAGACTGGATATGGCATTTTTATCCACTTATCAAGTCTTTCCCAAGGACATGGAATAGGCAGATGTTGTTTGATGGTGTTAAAGGTATTGTTGCAAGACGTAGAGGAAATAAAGCTACCTTTTTGCAATTGACTAATGATGATTTGGTCAATGCCAGGGGTATTCAAATAAGTGCTTTGAGATTGCACACAAGGTGGCTGTTACGGAGGTGGGTTGCTAATGGTTCAGCCCAATTCAGCTGAATTGATAGTGGAATTCCAGCCTGGGTTGCAGAACTGGCAGTGACCAGGCTGGCCACCCCCCCAAACTGGTACTACAAACTGTTACTATTGGTACTACATTTGCTTTCTTCTGCCAGTCGTTCTATTTCTATTCGCAGGTCTTTGGATTCAGTGATTTAGTGATCTCCAGTTCTTTCTCTTCTATTCTGCTGCCTCCAGAAACTACCATATCCACTGTAGAGTTTTTTGTCTTTCAGGAATAGTCACAGGGGAGTCAAATGAAGAAATTGGCATTGCGTCATGGCCATTTTATTGCCAATTCTTTTGTGCTTGCATCACAACTAAAAATATATATAAGTAGTCCTTGACTTGGAACCACTATTGAGTCCAAAATTTATGTTGCTAAGTGAGAAATGTGTTAAGTGATTTTGCCCCATTTTACGAATTTTCTTGGCAAGTTTGTTAAGTGAATCACTGTAGTTGTTAAGTTAATAATATGATTGTTAAGTGAATCTCACTTTTACTATTGACTTTGCTTGTCAGAAAGCTCGCAAAAGGGGATCCCAGGACCCCTGGACTACACAACTGCTACAAATGTGATTCAGTTGTCAAGCATCCAAATGTAAATCACATAACTATAGGGATGCTTCAATAATCATATGTGTGAAAAATGGTCCTAAGTCATTATTTTCAGTACCATTATAACTTTGAATGGTCACCAAACTTTGAACAGTCACTTTATAAGTTGACTGAGACCCATCCGCTCTCATAGAGAGGGCCTCCTCCGGGTGCCGTCTGCCAGACAGTGCCGGTTGGCGACCCCTAGGAGGAGGGCCTTCTCTGTGATGGGCCCCACCCTCTGGAACGACCTTCCCCC
>JAPKID020003928.1:0-12002 GCA_026931265.2 Tropidonophis doriae
GGGGAGATACTTCTACACTAAGGAAATAAATACATTGCTAGTGGTCCTTGACTTATGATCACAACTGAGCCCCAAATTTCTGTTGCTAAGTGAGACGGTTAAGTTAGTCCCCCCCTCCATTTAACAACCTTTCTTTCCTCAGTGGTTAAATGAATCACCGCAGTTGTTAAGTTATTAGCATGGTTGTTAAGTGAATCTTGCTTCCCTGTTGACTTTGCTTGTCAGAAGGTCACAACAGGAGATCATAGAACCCCAGGGCATAAATATGAGTCAGTTGTCAAGTTTCTGAACTTTAACTCCGTGACCATCGGGATGGTGCAACATTTCTAAGTGTGAAAAATGGCCATAAGTCACTTTTTCAGTGCCATTGCAACTTCAAACAGTTACAATGAATGGTTGTAAGTCGAGGATTTATTTGATGTTTATCTGCTTTATACCTGTTTGTCTCCTTTATACCAGGTCTTCTTCCTGCTTCCAGTTTGTACCCTACCATTGCTCCAAAGGTTCAGGCTGGCAAACATAAAACTGCCTTCTCCATTTTTTACCCTAATCAACAACCTGAGAATTTTGGTCTGAGACACAGTGAATGTCCAAAAGTCACATGCAAAGCTTATGGCAAATTGAACTGGTTCTCCTTGATCCTTGGCTGCTTCCTTATCTATTGTCTCAGTCTACTTTCCTTGAACTGGGTTTGGAAAGCAGCTGCCTCTTGTCTCTTGGATTCCTTTTCTTTCACTGACTCTTTTAAGTAGAATATCAGGGAGTGAACGGAAGACTTCCTGCATGCCAACAGTTATTTTCTTTTAAAAGTTTTGGTCCCTGTCAGTATTTTTGGTGTTATCCTTCTGCTAAGTGATGTATGTTATTTCCCCCCTGTCTTTTAGCTCACCCCTAGAAGCCAGTTGCATGCTAAGTTACAGAAGGAGAAAATTCACTGAGGAGATAAAGTTAAACCATCTTTGCCTCAAATAATAATGGAATACTGGAGAAGGCAGAGTAGTGATAGCACTTAGACTTATATACCACTTCATAGTGCTTTACACATCCCTCTCTAAGCAGTTTACAGAGTCAGCCTATTGTCCCCAACAATCTGGGTCTCCCTTTTACCCACTTCGGAAGGATGGAAGGCTGAGTCAACCTTGAGCCTAGTGAGATTTGAACTGCCGAACTGCAGCTAGCAGTCAGCTGAAGTAGCCTGCAGTGCTACACTGTAACCACTGCGCTATCTTGGCTCTTTTAGGTAGGTGGAGGGCAAATGAAATCCCAGGTCTTCTAATTTCTGGTTCAACTCTGCCTTCATGAGATACATTTCCTACATCTTTCCCTATAGAGTCAAGCTTGTTCTTGTCTTCTTTCCCCTGTTTTCCAGCCACGCTGGAAGCGGATTTAACACAACGTGTTCAGGACCTCCTTGGTGGGTTTCCCTGCAGCCATCAATTGAGAAAGTGGAGTGCATGATGAGCAAAGCATAGTCATCTTCTGCAGGGAACTCATTTTGTCTCGTGCTGCCAAGAGTGTTACATTCTGAAAGCATTTATGCTCAGCAGGGAAGGATGTGTGATGATCAGCAGGGGACACTGTGAGTAACAGCATCAGAAGAGAATATCAATTTTCCATGAATCTGAGCCAAGACCGGCAGAGCTGTCCACCTTTATACAAGATCACCGCTGGTTTCTTAGACGCTGGACAGAATTTATATGCAATGATTATCTCTGCCGTTTGTGTTAGTTCTTGTATATTTTTGTATTTTGGTCAAGTAAACATGAATGGAAGAAAATAAAAGCTAAGCGCAAGAGTGGGCAGAATTTAAGCAGGCAAAGAATGTTTTTGATTCGGTTTGATTTGCATCTTAACATCCAACAAATAGAGTTAGACCCCACACACTGAATGAGGAGTATGTTCCAAATTGTGGACCAGGAGATATAGTTCATTGTCACCTAAGCTTGTCTTCTACCAGATTTTTTTAAAAAAATGCTTGCATAATTATTATTTTCCTGTACACCGCCCTGAGTCCCTGTGGGGAGAGGGGGCGGTTTAGAAATTTAATAAATTATTAATTATTATTATTACAATGATACTAGCACTCTGATTTAGGAATTTTTTTTTTTGGGGTTGCCCCTTCTATTAAGCAGTCATGAACGAACACATTCTTATAACGGGACAAAAGTTCATATTACACCTAAACATAAATAGGTGTTAGATAGTGCTAATTGATGGATATGTTGACATCTTTCCCAGAAGTATATAGATAAACCAAATATGGCATGCCGGTTTTTTTTAATGCTGCAGTGACAATGCAAGAGTATAATGCTGTGATTTAAAACAATGAAGTAGTCTTAGCCTATAGTCTAAGATTAGGACAACTATAAACTGCAAATTTATTCCTTGTTAATCTCAATATGCTAAAACCTGGAGGTGATGCTTATTTGGGTTTTACCTTTGGGGTTTTATTTATGTCAGCTGTCACTCTCAACTCAACCTCCCAGGCTTGTTGTTGTGAGCCAAATAGGAGGAGATAGAAGTATTATTAGGTAAGTTTGCTGCCTTCAGTTATTTATAAAGTAATAATAGCAATAGCATTTATACTTATATACTGCTTCACAGTGCTTGACCTCTTTAAGCAGTTTACAGAGTTAGCATATTGCCCCCAGCAATGGGTCCTCATTTTACCAATCCGGGAAGGATGGAAACTGAGTCGTCCTTGAGCTGCTTAGAATTGAACTGCTGGCATAGGCAGTCAACAGAAGTAGCCTGCAGCACTGCATTCTAACCACTATGTCAAAACAGCTCATAAAACTCATAATAAAAAGGGGATAAAAATTTAATAGACAGGCCAGCCAGCTAACAAATAAATCTCTTTATTTTATAATAATGCAGATGAAAGAAAAGGCAAACAGGAATGAGAAAAGTCTCGGGATGGACCCAATATGTGGTTTGTACCTTGTTATTAAAGAGAACTTCTATAACTTTAAAACAAAGTTTGCAGTACACTGTGGAAGGAACTCATTAGGACCTGATTTCGTCTCTGCTTTTGACTCTGGGTTGCTCCATCCTCTTCACCTCTTCTTTGCTACTGGAACATTTTGTTACTTTGATTTTTGTTAATGAATGCCAATTTTCAAGCATTCTGTCCCATTGTTTCCCCTTTTTCTCGTCTCCCACCTTCCTCACAATTTTCTAAGGCCTAATGATGAAACAGCTTTCCATATATACACATTTTTAAACAGTCTCCCCTCAACCCCCCACCCTGTGAACAGTAGACTGGATTTCCCCCTTTTTCTTTCTTTCTTTCTTTCTTGAAGTCTTTGCTTTTAGCCAGGCCTAGGGCTTTAGAGTCCTGTAATTGTGTCTCAGAACTTGCCTTAATGTAGGGAACCGCTAAAGAGCATGCAATTAGTAGTCCCTTTTTTGAATAGAGCAGTTAATCAGCAGACAATCAGCAGACAAAGGAGAAAGCTTAGGACCTGTTAGACTGAAAGGAAGGGTTACTATTGTCATTGCTGCAAGAAATGCCCTGCTGATATGCTTTCTTACAAGATTGTTGAGTAGAAGTATGTACATCTCTTGCAAAGAGCCCCTGGTTGACTCTCCTATTTGGAACAAGGGCATTATGTTTTTTGGTTTCAACTAAACTGTAATTCCTATTTTTTTTTAAAAAAATATTCTTCTGTGCCTCTCTTGAAATAGTTGCTCTGAAATACTCAAATAAAACTGCAGTGAAATAATCTTGGAAAAGGGATGACTCAACACATCTCTTTTGGCTGACCTTGCTGTCATTGGGAAAGTGGAAAATGAATGGAAGAGACCCGATATAGTTTTTTCTATTGGCTTTTGTGTTGAGCTGTCACTCAATCATAGACTGGGAGTTTGCCTTAGAAAATGCAGTCTTGTTTCTTTTGAATGACTGTGCTTTTTTAACATATGTAAATGTATGCAAATAATCATAAGGGTTTCCTCCCTCTTTTTTCTTAAAAAACCTCTTTTTTCTTAAAAAAGCGCAGCTCTCATGGCAACCAGTAGCTCTTATGTGCATTTTTGGGTAAGCTATGCCCAGCTTTATGAAGTGACCTTGCATTTAAAAGGCAGGGTGTTACTATAGGTTGCTTTCTAGGGGTGAAGTTTCCATTCATTCTCAGAGAAATATATGAAGCAAAGTGAGAAATGAACCAAATGATCATGAAACCCTCAAATTTTCTGGTCTTATTTCCTACCAGTTTGCACTCAGTTTGATAAAATAGAATTTGTTTCCTTAAGGAATTCTTTTTCTTTTAAACATAATGTTGGAGAAATTTGGAAATTTCAGTCACTTCAGTATCTGGGGATCAAGAATTACAGTGCTGATAAAAACTTGTGGTTCCATTAAAAGTATTTGCAATTCTACAGTGACTGTGACTTACAACAGGATCTAAACTTCTTTTAAATCCTATTATAGCTAAGGAGATTCGAGTTAAACAAACAACACATAAGACAGAGTTAGCCCAACTTACTTAACATGGTTGTGGGGAAAAAGAAGTACTATGTTCATTACTTTAAGCTTCTTAAGGAAAGACAAGATTATAAATCTAACCCATGAATGACGAAAAAAAAGTCCTATGTCATGTTTTATTAGCTGAGCCAACATTGATTCTTTTTGCTGCAATGTTCCAGATTTAGCAAATCTGTTGGCATCACCATTAGCAGAAGTGACTTTCACCAAATATTTCTTGATTTTGAAGAATTTTGTCCCACACTGCTGTGCATACATTGCTGCTTCTGCTCACTTATATTTTTAAATATATATATCCTACACGGACTGATGCTTGAGGTCATACCATGAAATTCAAGTGGGTTATAGTAAAAATTCTGATATGGTCACTCCAAAATTTGCTTCAGCCCTACAGTTACTGCGTACTTACTATCACTGTGCTTCCTGGGCCATATTGGTTTATGTTTGCAGCTTATGAATAGATAGTCTGATGTCTTTTTAAAAAGTTTTTGGTATAGTCAAGTATGCATTGTTTTATCAATGGCTGTTAGTAAAGTAATGAGTCATGATAATCCCACGTCCTGTATCATACCATAATTGGCATGAACTTTTGTTTTTTTTTAAATACACTGCTTTTATTCTTCAAATATAATGTTCTCATTAATGTCAGAAATGTCCACTTTTATCTCATGGGTCCATAAAACATAATTCCAGAAACCTGCTGGACCATCTGTATCTGTGATAGTGAACCTATGGCACGCAGAGCCCTCTTTGCAGGCATGCCAGTTGATGCCCCAGCCCAGCTCCACTGCACATGCACACGTGCCTCCTGCCAGCCAGCTGATCTTTGGGTCTCTGCTGTGCATGCATAGAAAGCAGGGCACAAAGAAAGGATGTATACGGCATGCACGGGGAGTGGGATGCATGCGCAGGGGATGCTTGCCTTGTGCAGCACCCCCAGGCCCCATTTTGGCTTCCAGGTTGCTGCAGGCCTTCCAGGCCCAAAATGGAAAATAGTGGGGGGCCTTGCATGGCACCTCCTTGTGCTGCATTTTGGGCCTGGAAGGCCTCTTGCACCAACCTGGTAGCCAAAACAGGACACAGAGGCATTCTGCAAGGGCCCCCCTAGTGCCCCATTTTGGGCCTGGGAAACCTCCTGCACCAACCTGGAAGCCAAAAATTGGTGAGGGGGCAGGGCGCATGCATGGGGGACCACAGGCACACGCACACATGCATGGGGGGTCACATGTGCATGCTTTATCCTCATGCAGTGGGTTACTTGCATGCACAGTGGGGCAGGGCACATTGGGTGGGGTCACACATTGCATTGTCTTATAACTGTGCACACACACAGTTGCACACATGCACACATGCTTTTGGCACACGACAAAAAGGTTAGCCATCACTGATCTATATCAATAGATTTTCTTGTTTTATTACAATTGCAAGAGTGTTTTGCTTGGGACAAACAACTCATATCTGATTATGAGTGGCTGAGTCAAAAAAGTTAAGCTGTCTACTGGGACTCTGCAATCAAAAGCCCCCACTTCTATTTAACATATCTCATGACATATGCAAAAAAAAAAAAAGAAAGGAACAGATCTTTGACTGTATCGTTACAACAAGCTATTTAAGAAGTGGTGGTATTGTCCAGTTATTGTACCTTCCCTAGCAACAACTGCAATAGGCAATATTGAGAGAAAGAAATGAAAAATGACCTGTTGAAATAGAAGAAAAATGATTTTATAAATTCTTGGTATGAGTTGCCTGTAGTTGAATTATATTCCTAATATTTGGAATGCATCTATTTATGAAAAACTTTGGATCTATTGTGCCTGGACTGTTGTAAAACAGATTATATGTTCTTGGAAGGGTCCTAGAAGACAGATGCCAAAGGCTGGTTTAAAGAAATGTATCATGCTCAGCTTTTGAATTGGCTTTTGGTCAACATAATGGAAAAGGCTGAACAACATTAAAAATTGAGCTATAATATTTATATAACTCTATGTTGGGGGGAAGTTGTTTTTTTTAATTTTTGGTTGCTTAGTGATTTCCCCCACCCACCCTTACTTAGGTTTGTGTGTTTGCTTTTTTATATTCTCTGAGTTTTCTTTCAAACTCATTTCTCACTGACTCAAGGTTGACTCAGCCTTCCATCCTTCCGAAGTCAGTAATATGAGCAATATGTTCAGGGGTGAAATCCACTTACCTTTGCACGTGCCACCTCCATGCATGGGCAGGACCTTCTGTGCATGCACAGAGTGCTCCTGCAAAGGTAAATGAACAGTGAAGTGTGTGTGTGCGTGGCTCTGCTGTGCCATGCGATTAAGGTTAGCTAGAAAGCAGGAAATATAAATCATATGTCACAGCTGATCTTCAGAAAAAATGGTTCACCTGAACCGGTAGCATTTTTTTTTTTTTTTACTACTGGTTCGGGCAAATGGGTAGCATTTTTACTACTGGCTTGGGTGAACTGATCTGAAACCACTAGCATTTCACTCCTGAATATACTGACTCTGTAAGCCACTTAGAGAGGGCTGTAAAGCACTGTGAAGTGGTATATAAGTCTAAGTGCTAATGTGTTTTATTTAGCAATAAAAACCATTTAAAAAAAGATCACCTTTGACCAGCACTTCCAAAGGGAATTGGGCAGCAATGGTTCATCCTTCCCTTTGTCAGAATGTGATATATTGGTAGTTGTAGTAATGGCTTCCCACATGGATATTACTGATTAACAAGTATCTATGGCTTGGGTATAAAAATCTACATGGTGGCAGAGCTGAGGTGGCACAATAGTTCGAGGGTAGTACTGCAGGTTACTTCAGCTGACTTCTAGCTGCATTTTGGCAGTTCAAATGTCATCAGCTGAAGGTTCACTTCGCCTCTAGATGCTCCCATGTAACACCTCTCCTGCGCGAGCTGCACTGGCTGCCTGTGGCTTTCCGGGTGTGCTTCAAGGTGCTTGTAACAACCTTTAAAGCTCTACATGGCAAGGGACCTGGGTATTTGCAAGACTGCCTCCTACCAAATACCTCCCTTTGGCCAGAGAGGGCCTCCTCAGGATACCGTCAGCCAGTCAATGTCGACTGGCGACCCCTAGGGGGAGAGCCTTCTCTGTGGCAGCTCCTGCCCTCTGGAATGACCTACCCCCTGACCTACGCACAACCATGAACCTACACCTTTTCCACCAAGCCTTGAAAACCCATCTATTTCATGCGGCCGGCGTGGTGTAGTTTTTAATTTGGTTTTATTCGGGGTTTTATAGGATATTTTAGAGCAGGCTTAGTGTTTAATCTATTTTTAGTATATTTATTTTATTGGATGTTTTATTGTTGGTTTTATTATTGCCTGTTCACCGCCCTGTAAGGGAGAAAGGGCGGTATACAAATTTGAATAACTTAAACTTAAACTTCGATAGCCCCAAACATTTCAGCCTTTGAGTGGAGCTGAGAAGAAGATCCTTTCTCATCACGAAACAGCCTCTCAGTTGTATCCATTATTCCAGTCCTTCAGGGCTCTTTGGACCTCTGGATCTCCAATGCACCATCAGAATCTGAAGTGTTCCAATCATGGGAGTTACTTTTCAACTAAAACCAGAGGTTTATTTAAAGGGGATAAACCCCAGTGGCATAAGGACTGGTAACTTTGTATACATAGTACAACTACAGGTAGAATAGTATACCCGCAGTTTTGGAAAGGGAAGGCACTACTATCAGACCAATTAATTATCAACAAAACCTTCTGGCGTGCTGAATGTGATAGATTAACATATATTCTTAAGAATAGACAAGAAACAACATTTTGTCAAAGTTGGGAAAAATGGTACGAATGGGTAGAGGTAAAAAGATTACGAGATAAGCGATAGGGAAAATGTACCATAGGGGTCTAGGTGTGTGTGTGTGTGTGTGTGTGTGTGTGTGTGTGTGTGGTCATAATTATTTCTATTGGGTTTTATGATCATGGAATTAGAAAAGAAGTATGAGAAACCAATATTGCATATGGTTACTGTGGCAAGATTATTGCATGCAAGAGATTGGGAAAGTAATGGAATATCTGGTGGCATAAGGAGGAAATTAGGATGGAAGTTAGGATTATAACATTAACTGAATTTAAAAAAATAGCAAAGCCTTTCCAGTCTGGATATAGGGAAAGAAAGAAAAAAAAATATTTTGAAAAGCTGGTAACCTTACACAGAGAAGAAGGAAGAAAAGATTAAATTGATGATTTTTTTCATTTGGGAATTAAAAAAGGACAAAGAGAATGAATATTAAAGTGATAATTACTTGATAGGGAAAAAAAAGAATCTGAAGTGCTTCTTACATTTCCCCAACCAACCCAACAGCCTCACCTCCTGCAGACTCGCCAACTCCACCCATGACCTGTATCAGCAAGGCCAAACCTGGAGTTTCTACTGTAACCCCTCATTGCTTGTGTCCTGCTCCAGCTATGGGTCTCCACGGAGCCTTGGACCTAACAGGACCTTTGCACCTGACATTGGGGGCAGTTAGCAATGCCCCAAAGCTCCAGTCTGAAGAAAAAGGATCATTTATACGAAGGAGCATGTGGCCCGATGCAGCAAGGGCTTTGAGGCACAGTTTTCCCCACTCTATGAGGCCCACAAGCACCCAGATATTGGCGAGTGCTTGGCATTCCAGCTTGGCATCCTAGAGGCCCAAATAGACGTAAGAAGGGATGACATGTACTGCGCATCCCACCAATGGGAGCAATGGGTTATCTGGGGACAAGGAGGCAAGAAGGGCAGAGACAACCAAGACCACTAAGAGGGATGGTCTTGCTCTCTCTTCTTTTTCAGGGCTAGAACTGAATGTGTATTTGAAAGTACTTCTCCATAGGCATGATTTGCAATAAATGTTTTTGAACTCTTGTCCTTCACATTTCTGTCCCTTCAGGAAAATGGCCAAAGTCGACGCTGAGAAAGTGATTGGAAGAAGCAGACAATTTATACCAAGGAACATGTGGCTGAATTCACTGAGGCTTTACCCTTGTTTTTATGGGGTAATGTTCTGGGTTTATGGCTGGATGCACCATCAGTTTGGATCAACGCAGACTTAGGATTCACTGGCTTCAACCTATCCTGCTAACCCTTAATGTTAGGTGGTTTTCCTTTGGTGTCCTGTGGAAATTGAGGTTCATAAAAGAAGCCATCATTAAAAGAAACACAGTTCAGCAAGCTACCTAACCCAGGAAGTTCTTAAGATTGTTGAACTCTGAAGCCTTCAGGCCCAAATTTCTCCCATCCAGGAGAGGTCAAACGGAGTGGACCTTTGCAACCAAATTAAGAGCAGAGAGAACTGAAGGTTCATTGGATGTTCTGAAGGGTCAAACCGCTTTGGAAAAAGGGGAGGTTCAAGAAAATGGGATTGGACCCCATTGTAGAAATCAGTGGACAGCTCAACAGCAATGGCCATTTGAAATGATATTTTAAAAATAGAAATATATATTCCTAACAGGCTGATTCTGAAAATGATATGATGGTGCCGTGTGAACATGGCCTGATGGCCTGAATCCTCCCCATCTCCTTGAGCAGCCAAAGGGTGCTTCATGTTTTCCACTTGTTTCTTTCTCTCTACAGGTAAATGGGCCAAAGTCGGAGATGCAAGAGCCGAGAAGAAGAAGTGAATGATTTATACAAAGGAGCATGTGGCCAGTTTCAGCAAGAGAATCCTTTCCCATCACAAAACAGCCTCTCCGTTGGATCCATTGTTCTAGTCCTTCAGGGCTCTTTGGACCTCTGGATCTCCAATGCACCATCAGAATCTAAAGTGCTTCTTACATTTCCCCAACCAACCCAAAAGCCTCACCTCCTGCAGACTCTCCAACTCCACCCGTGACCTGTGTCAGAAAGGCCTAACCTGGAGTTTCTACTGTAACCCCTCATTGCCTGTGTCCTGCTCCAGTTATGGGTCTCCACGGAGCCTTGGACCTAACAGGATCTTTGCACCTGACATTGGGGGCAGTTAGCAATGCCCCAAAGCTCCAGTCTGAAGAAAAAGGATCATTTATACGAAGGAGCATGTGGCCCGATGCAGCGAGGGCTTTGAGGCAGTTTTCCCCACTCTATGAGGCCGACAAGCACCCAGATATTGGCGAGTGTTTGGCATTCCAGATTGGCATCCTAGAAGCCCAATTACACGTAAGAAGGGATGACATGTACTGCGCATCCCACCAACGGGGGCAATGGGCTATCTGGAGACAGGAAGGCAAGGAATGCAGAAACAACCAAGACCAATTGAAGGGCTGGCCTGGCTCTCTATTGTTTTTCAGGTATACTTCCAAAACAGAAGATCCCCAACCTGGAAACAATTCAGCTTTTGGGAAAGATGCTAGGCAAGAGGAGCCCTATATTGTCTGACAATGCAGGGTTCCCCAACACACACACACACACACACACACACACACACACACACACAGTCTGTGAACTGGCAGCAGGCCACAGCATGGCAGCAACCGGGCTGTGCAAACAAGCAAAGTCCCATCCATATGATGCAGGTAGCATGCAAAACCACCCCCATTTTGGTCCACAGAAAAGCCTTTCTTCACAGAACCGGTCCCTGGTGCCCAAAAGGTTGGAGGCCACTGTGGTAATGGACAGCATGGACCTCTCCACTCTCTCAAGCAGAACCTCTTTTGTGGAACTCAAGACCACCAGGGAGAAATTGGAAGCACCTTAGATAGCCCCATACATTTCAGCCTTTGAGTGGGAACTGAGAAGAGGATCCTTTCCCATCACAAAACAGCCTCTCCGTTGGAGCCATTGTTCCAGTTCTTCAGGGCTCTTTGGATCTCTGGATCTCCAATGCACCATCAGAATCTGAAGCGCTTCTTACATTTCCCCAACCAACCCAACAACCTCACCTCCTGCAGACTCTCCAATTGCACCCGTGACCTGTATCAGCAAGGTCTAACCTGGAGTTTCTACAGTAACCCCTTATTGCCTGTGTCCTGCTCCAGGTATGAGTCTCCATGGAGCCTTGGACCTAACAGGACCTTTTCACCTGACATTGGGGGCAGTTAGCAATGCCCCAAATCTCCCAGCTGAAGAAAAAGGACTATTTATATAAAGGAGCATGTGGCCCAATGCAGCGAGGGCTTTGAGGCACAGTTTTCCCTACTCTGTGAGGCCCACGAGGGCCCAGAATCTTGGCGAGTGTTTGGCACTCCAGCTTGGCATCCTAGAGGCCCAAATACATGTAAGAAGGGATGACATGTACTGTGTATCCCACCAACAGGGGCAATGGATTATCTGGGGACAAGAAGGCGAGGAATGCAGAAACACTGAAGACCAATAATCTGTCTGGTCTGACTCTCCATCCTTTTTCAGGTCTAGTTCCAAAACAGAACATCACCAACCTGGAAACAATACAGCCTCTGGGAAAGATGCTGGGTAGGAGGACCCCTTGGACCTTTGTCTGGCAGCGTGGTATGGGGCTGCCTCCGGTGCCTTGGATCGTGTCGCGCCTATGCGGCCTCTCTTGCGGCATCGCCTTACCTCGGCTCCTTGGTTCACCGAGGGGCT
>JAPKID020003929.1:0-12001 GCA_026931265.2 Tropidonophis doriae
AATTAGGTCATGCCTGTGTTGTGAACCATTGTGAACCTTCATCACAATCATAAAAATGCATGTCAAAAGGATTGCTCAACTTTTGCCTTATAATTACCAGTAACATGGTTTACAGATGTAAGTGATGTAGTCAGTGATGCTGTCAAGTCCACCATGACCCTTCCCCAATTTGTGATTCATGCAAACTGAATTCAGGTACAGTGGGGCCTCACATAACAAATGTAATTCATTCCGGAGGGATGGTTATTACGTGAAATGTTCTTTCATGAAGCAGCTGGGCTACGGATGGGTCTCCATCTTCCATATAAAATCCATCACGCGTTTCATCCCTTGCAGTGCTCAGGGATGCATTGCTTTCTTCATCAAAATTCTTACTCCGAGAAATCATTCCTGCCGAAAAATAACAAAAACCAAAAATTAGGTCCCCCAAATAGGACAGTTATTTATAGTATAATAAATTTTATACGATCGTTAAAGCTGTGATTGAACAAAGTACTGGAAATTTTCTGTACATCAGAAATGGACAAATGTGTTTTTATATCTAAGATGAAGTTAGAAGAAAAAATTCCAAGAAATTCTCATAGAAAAAATATAATTTTTAGTAAAAATTATAAATTTATGGTATTTTATTTAGTAAAATCACAATAATTTTCTAGGATGCTTTCTGACTTACTTGGATTATATCACGTTGTTCTTTTATATTCTATTTTACTGCAGTTCAAAGTAAATAACATAGATGACAGTGCTATTTCTAAAACATTTGCATGTTACCCTTTATTTGTTACAACCAAATAAAATATTAGCTATCAAACTGCATTCTCAAGTTCTCTTGTCCATTCCTAATTATCTTTCTTTACAACAGCACAGCAATATTGATGATTAAGCCTGTGCTTAGTTTTCAGAAAGCAATAATGAGGTCAGTCTTGGCAAGTGCCTTAAGAACATGGTACATAATCTTATATAACACATAAGGATTTGTGGACAGATGTAGAAATTCCTTGGTAGAAAAATAAATGTGGAAATGTTTACTGAAAAGAAAAATACTAAAGCTTTGCATTCCTAGTACTGCACTTTAAACAGTTTGAGTGAGATCAGACTTGAGAATCTTAAGTCCACCGAAAGAACTGCTAAGATCTGGTCTGTCAAGTATAGTCAAAATAATTCTTAGTTTAGGTTGCATCTACAATTACCTTCAGGTTGTGAAGATTCTTCTGACTTGTCATCATCATCAAGTTTTTCTTCTTCATCATCTTCCGAACCTTTTTCAGAAATTGATTTAGGATCAACTTCTGCACTTAGTTCTGTATCTTTTATTTCACATTTTACAGGAGCAACCTCAACCTCAGCCTCCTCCTCCTCCTCCTCCTCCTTATCACTTTTTACTGCAACATCTGCTCCCTCTCCCTCTTCCTCCTCCTTATTGCCAGACTTTTCTTTGGCTGGTACTTTTTCAGCTCCTTCCACTTTAACCTCAGCTTGTTCTATAAGTTTTTCATCTTGTACTAGTGAGGTTGGGACAATAGACATAGACTGACCACAGCAAACACCCAGTGGATTTAATAGAGATAGGGTAGTTAGATTACCACCACCTCTATTTTGAGCAAAATTTTTATGAGAATCAAGAAAAGAAAGTTCAGGATCATTTAGTATGTGATAATCTGTCCTGCTGACTCCATGTTTAGCAGCTCCAATCAATAAATCTTTATCGTGTTTGCCACACTCCCACCATTCTGGTAAATCCAAACTTGGCTGACACAATTTTAGCCTCTCTGCCAATAGTGGATGATGAAGAACCTGCTCTCGGACTTTTCTCAAGAGTTCTATACGATACAAAGTTCTAGAAGCACGTTCTTCAGTGATAGGCTCAATCATAGAAGAAAGATCAGGAGGTTCTATAAGGAAAAAAGGAAATTAGGAAAGTTTTAAAATCACTACATATTAAGCAATATTCTATACCTTTTGATTTTAAGAAGATAGTTTTTTAAAAGTTGTATAATATAAATTATCATTGGATTTCAAATAATTCCCAATTTGAAATAAACCCAATCAGCAACCCTGCCTCCAAACTAAAGCAAATGTAAGAGAATCTCAATTATTCTTAATTGTTTCAAACTTGGCTTGGGATCTTAAAGGCCTCAGCTCAGTTGCTAAAGTATTAGAATCATTGCTATGTATTTTTATTTTTATCCTTTACTGAAATATAGTGTAGCATAGTAGTCAAAATGTTGGACTAGCACTAGAGAAGTTCAAGTCCATTCTTAGCAGTGGGTGGCTCTGTATCAGATACATTCTTTCAGCTCAGCTAGGAATATTGTGGGGAAAACCTGGAAGAGGAATGACATTGTTTCTGCCTCAAGCTCCTAAAGGAAATAAATAGATATTGATTTAGGTATATAAATCTAACAAAAATATTAAATAAATAGATAATCCTAGGTCTATGTGATAGTGCAGCGAAGGGACTAGAGCTCTTAAAGAGTCTATTATTAGGAATGCATCCACTCCTTTGAGGGTTAAGTCTAGTAGGAGCAAAGGTGCCTATAACAAGCTCAACCTTCAATACCTGAAGCCTGAAGGCAGTTTTTACTCACATTTTTAAAAAATTAAATATCTTTAATATATCTTTTTCCCCCCTAACTTTATTTAATTAGAATGCTACAGTTGCAAACTTATAGCATGTGTGATCACAACTGCTGGAAAAAAGGAAAGGGTAAAAGGGAAAATAAACATGGATCCTTAAATATTTTAAACTATCCAAAGTATCTTTTAGTATTAGGGAAAACAATGGGCTTGCCTTCGTCTGGTTTGGCTGGCATTCGACACACGCGCCTGCACATAGCTACAAAACAACTGAAGTACTTCTCCAAACTTTCATCAGATTTCTTATCAAGTCTGGCAAAAGCTCTGAACTGGTTCCAATCAAACTGTTGCTTTATAGGGTCAAAAATGACTCCAAAAGTAGATACAACACGATAAAAATCTGCTTCCTCTCTTCTTGTCCACCTAAAAATAGAGATTAGCATATCAGGATACTTCCAAAAATCCAAATGAATATCCATTTGCATTCTAAAAACTGTAATTTATGTTGCAAGGCAATACTCATTTCTATAAGGAAGCCCGAAGAAACTTACTTTTGACGTTTTTCTGTTATTATAGCTTCTCTTTCTGCTTCTAGTGCTCTTACTTCTTCACGAGGTCGCCGTCGACGCCGGTCAGTCTTCATTAATGCTTCTTGCCTCATTTGTTGCCTTTTATAACTACGTTGATAGGCAGTAATGAGACGGCGCAAACGAGTAGTCAGGGTTGAAGTGCTTGGCCAATAGAGTTGACCAAAATCCACACTATTGTCACTGTTCTTGCCTAGAGAATATTATCAAGGAAAATAAGAGGTATTCATAATTAAAGACAAATACTAGCTCGCAAAATATCATCATAAAAAACAGGTAACAAAAACACTTTTGATAATAAATCCCTCAGAGTTAAAGGAAATTTCATGAAAAGACCTTTGAATTACTGTGAACAATTTTCTTAACTGTACTCTAATGGCAGATGACCCAAAGAGTAATGTTTACACTCAATCCACTTTGTGTACTTTTGTACACATTTGGAAATGTAGTTTTCACAACTACAAACTTTAATACACATTGGATCACATTTTTGTTATTATTCTCTTTTTTCTTCCTTTCATCAACAAGGTTTTCCAAAATCTTACCTGCATGGAGTTCTAGAGATTCTTCCTTATCAGAAGGTGAGTTTGCAAATTCCTTTGGAAAAAAAAAAGAAAATGTAATGAATAATAGTATTTCAAGCAAGCACAATAATACATTTGAACACATATACAACCCACACAATCATGGAAAACACACTATTTGAAAATAAGATAGTTATAAAACATGTATATTATAAATTATTACATCTTACATCAATTTCATCCTTGAATGGAATTCTGGTTGGTTTATATTCTGGGTCTTCATCTTCTCTATCAAAATCACCTCTAAATGAAATAAAATCCAGAAAATATCAGAGATAATAACTCAAAACATTTTCCAGGGCTTACTATGCAGCATATGACAGACAATTTAAAAAAAAGAATCCTGAAGCAAAAGGAAATCTTCATCAACAATACCTATTGTTACAATAAAAAATGACTAATATTTTTATTTTTCTCAATATAAACATATTTTGAAACATTCCTATGTACGAGAATCCACAAAGGTGAAGTCAGGCCAGTATACACACTACAGTACAAGTTTATTAATTTTTTTATAATGTCCTGCTTACCCATCGCCACCATCTGTTAATAGATCTGTCCCTCTCTGCTCAGCAGCAATGGCCTTGGCATCAGGCATGCCAACCCTTTCCAAAAAACATAGAGTAGAATCTGCTCTCATAGAATTGTACTTCTCATAGCCTGCATTCAGATAAACATAAAAAGACCAGTATCTATCAACAAGAATCCTTACAGATTATAATTTTATACTGATTATAAAGAAGAAAACCTTATTGTAAGAAAATCCCTTCAAGCAGTGATATTCTCAATGAAGATCCCGAAAAATGTGTGAATAAGGGATAGAAGAGAAAAAGAAGTATGGTAAATATTTATACTGGACACCTAGAAAAAAGTGCTTATGAGTTGCCCTTCTTCCACTTCATGCAACCAAACTACCTTCTTTTGATTGTTTTGGTCACAATGAAACCAGGGTGTTATGCTGGATATACATACAGAGGGAAATATGTAGAATGATGCCTGTCTGTAATATGATACTGATCCCATCAGTTTTCAGACTGCTGTTTTTTCTTACTGACCACCTTGACTACAGTGGCATCAATGTGGTTTTTAGGCTAGACTTGCCTCAGTTGAGCCCACAACAGAACTCCTGTATATAGGTAGAGCAGCACAATTCAATTAGGATTTATTTCACAATACACACTCCTTAACCGCTGTACGGTGTCAAGCCAAATTGTAATCATGAAAGATTTTATAAGCCTTCATTCTCTCCTTTAGACAATCTGGGCTGCTGAGAATGCTGCACCGAACTCCAGAGAATTGGGATTATAATCAGGATTTGCCCACTGTACATAACATGCCAACTCTACTTCCCTAGTCTTTCAAAGTTAACAAGGCTGCATCCCACTCAAGGGAGCCCATAGTTTTCAGCACTGACATTTGTGAAATATTGCTTGGAACAAAGCCCAGGAGGCACTTGTACAGATTAATAGCAGAGGTTAAGCCCACCATCCACTTTGACACTAACTGGCAGAATTAGTAAGTGAACAATGTTGGAAGCAGAGTTTATGGAGAACTGTAAAACTATTTGGCTATTATTTAAACAAATATGGTTTTATGCTATTTACAGCCAAGAAAGTAATGTTTTCTTCCGAAATATTCTGCAAACATTTAAAAACAGCATCTGATATTTACAACTCAAATACATTTTTTTTTAATGCAGAAGGAAAAAAGGGAACAGAAGCCAACAGTTCTTTGGAACTATACTTGTTAATATTATGACTGAATATTGGTGTAACAGAAAGCTTTATCAAGAAGCTCTGTTGAAAGTATGACATCACTCACCATGTTTGAATACTCCAATTAAAAGAGATTTATCTGCCTCTTTATCCCACCAATCCATAGGAACTTCTGCATGAAATGGTTCAGGAATCCAAATATCAATCTCACTAAAAAAAGAGTTAGCATTTCCAAATAATTTTAAATGCTGGCATAAGCATCAAAAGCTCAAACTTGTATAACTGTAACTAAACAAAAAATTAAGTATGCAAAAAACTCCCCCCAAAACTCCCCTTTAAATCTTTACATTAGATTTATAAATTAAAATTGTTCACTGATATACTGCTGAAGTAGTTTATTTCATGAAATTTACAATTCTTCACGCTTAATGAACAACCAAAATATACAGCAGTTTAATAAAAGAGCATAAACACATATGTTTAATCTTTATCTTTTTTATGATCATAAATAAATATTCACACAAACCATGATCATGAAGCACAAATAAACTTGAATTTGCACTAACCTTGAATCAGAACCCTCTAAGATCTTGTCGGCTTGGTCCCCTATAACTTCTTGCCTCAGATAGTACAGCATGCGGACACGCAGCAGGACCCTGGAGAGGAAAACAGAGAGGGGAAAAAGTTCTTAACTTCAGGACTGTTTGCCAACAGTGGCTTTTGGCAGCTGCTGCTGTTCATCCATCATCCTGCCAAGGCTGATTAGCCATGCTGTATGGTAGGCTTGAAGCGTGACAGATGGTGGCACATAATCACCTCTGTGTGGTGCTTTCTGCTGGCTTCCAACAGGCCTGCCTGGCAACCGCTTAGACTGCACAGAGAGGGATCGAGCTCAGCCCAACCCAGGCGCATTTCATTTAGTTCTACCTAGTGCAGCTTGTGAAGTTTAGACACGTACTCTACCACTGCCTCTGAAGTATTGAAGCAAGTTTGTAAACAACTGAGCAGATGGCTTTCAGTAACTGTTCTGCTTCATTATCTCATAAAATTTCCTCAGCTGCTGCCTTAATACCATTTTTGGAAGCACATCAGAAATTGTAGGAATAAACGAGATATAAAATCTGGTTTTACTACCTTACAATAAACCCCCAGCATGGAATGTTAAGACTTGTTAGATTACACAAACCTTTGCTTTAAAAAATAGGAAAAAGTCAGTGTTTTCTTAAGAAGTTATTCTGTAAAAAGTTTTTGCCAAATTTATTTCTCTTATTACCTGAGAAGACAACAGAATATACCATATTTAGTTTCACTGTGTACTTCCTTTAAAAGAATATAAACATTTATTTTGGAGCCATAATCCTATATTCATACTCAAAATACCAAATTGATGTAATTAAACATTTACTCTCTTCCATTCTCAATGAGGCTAGAAAACTATTAAAAGAAATACACTGAAAAAGCATATTCTTCTTGAAATACTAATAATGTGAACTGGTAATATGTGTACCACATCTCTCTCCCCTACCCCATTTCCTGAAGCTCCTCATCCCCACAGAATAATGTTGTCCAACTGGGAAAAAAGCCCAAAGGTATTCCTGCCTTTTACTTGGTTAGCCATGTATATCTAGTAGTTTGGGCAACACCCCTGCAGCGTCTATCCCAGTTCTTTCTGCATAGTAATAAGACACCCTAAAGCATCTGTAATATTGTAAAGTCTTTGGGACACCAATTTTTAATGTAGTATGCCTACAGAATAAAATGCAATAGGAGACACTGTTTCTAATCTAGAAATCATTCTACACGAATGCAAAACAAATTTCAACATAGGCAGCACCTAGTGACGAACCTTCTAGAAGAAAGAACATAGCTTATTTAATAGCTGCCTTATATAATATTTACTATCACTTAATAAATGAAACAAATATACATGTCTGTCCATCTACCAGACAAATTCTGAATAACAAACAAACAAACATGAAAACATAATACAATTTAAAGAAAGAGAAAAGAACAAAAAAGACAACAGAGGGTCCAATAAAAGTCTCACAGCTATAGATCCCACATTACCACCACTTTCACGAAGGCCAATAAAGTGGATTTGTCTTTGTATAGAGGAAGTATGTGATGCTAGCTAAACAGCTGTGCTGCTCTTAGATTTCAACTGCCCTGGCAATTAACTTGCATTTCTGTCTTTTAAAAACAAAATACTCCAGAGACTTAGTAGTCTTTAACAACCACAATTGCAAGGGTTCTTCAGCTGGTCAAGTACATACCAATATGGAAGAAATTTCAGCATCGCTGGGTTCAAAATTCCAATAAGTAACTTAGTTAGGAAAGAACCCGTCCTCCAACTTCAAGGAGTTGGCATCCTATATTTAGCCAAAACTAAGCCATTTCTACACATAAATGGGCCAAATACCCTTTGGTTTCAGATATTTTTTTTATTTTATAAAAAAAGTTTAATATTAATTTAATGGAACCTTTTGGAATTATATTGTCCTTCAAGTTTTTTATACCCCTTTATTCCCTTTTTCACACATTTTAAATTATTTACAATTTATATATTTAAATAAAAAGTTCACTTGAGTTCATGTTATCCAATTCAGCATGCCCTGCAATATTTGCTGACGCAAAACATTAAAAAAAATTGTTATAGGTCCTTTTTTATTTCTAGATATTGTATTTTTTTTAAAAAGTCACACAGTCAGTGTTGAGTGGGTCAGCCTATAAGTTTAAAGAGAAAGAATATAAGAGAGAGAGGTGGTGGGAAGGAGGGGAGAAGGAGAAAGATGATTGTAAAAGGGGATGGCTACATTATCCTGACTATATTATCTTTCTACAGAAGATGTAATTGTAAATTTATTTATGAATTTATTAGTCACTTTGTTCAAGTGTTAAATCGCCATCATTCTTAAATACATAATTTTGAGTGATTTATAAGGAAAAAATATATAAGAGAAACCATATAAAATGAGCCCCTCTAACAATACCCCCCCCCCCCCATACCAAAAAGCCTAAATGCCATATCATAAACTCGACACAATATTTATAGGGATCCTCTAACACCCTGGCCCTATGCAGGAGATAAAAACCAGGTCTTAACAATCTTCCAGAACGTCAAGAAAATGCACAAAATCAATAACTAGAGTCAATACAGTAATAATGATATACTACACAATAAATGAATTACAATATGTAACTACAATTAAAAACTGTGATTTGTAGAATAGACTTTCATGATGAAGTTACGCTTTAAAGAAAATGATATACTTTCTAATACATAACTTATGAAGAACATGAGCTAAATGTCTTTTATTGCTCGTGATTCGTTTTCATCAGGCAGCTAAGCCCTGAATAACATCAACAATTATACAGTTTTTTCATCACATATTTTGTTCAAAATTACAACATTTCCAACAGGGATAATTTCAAAATAAATATGATTAAAGTTACAGCCTGTCCCTTATCTCACCTCATAATGGCCATAGAACATGTAATATAATTTAACACTTTATTTGAATAGCATGTAAGGATTAAATACCACACACCAGGCTTATGAAAAAAATAAGTTCCAATAATTCAATTAACTAAGACCAACCACATTTTAAATACTGACAGAAACTTAAATTGACCACATTGAGAAGACAAACAGTAATCAATAATCAGTAAAATGTTAAGCATTTTAAGTAAGAATGTGTATGGGTCTATACTATTAAACAGTGAAAAAGATGAAGCATAATTTAAAGATTATCCTTATAGTAATCTACATGACCTATATTATGGTCCTAGAATTTGAGTTCCATTAAACATTCAAGTTCAAGTCAAAATGGGTCAAATTAATTTAATGGATTAACTTACTTATTACAGTGATGTTTGAGATGTTTCTTATAGCTGTCCTCCTGAAACAAGGCATCTGGATTACAGCTGGCTAGCCAGTCAGCATTCTGAAGCACTGGTTGTGAACTCTGAGCTTTTACTTTTTTGCCTTTTCTCCCCCGGGGCACTGGAGCAGACAAGCCTAAGAAATGTACACATGCATGGTTTTTCAGCATTAACTCTGACACCATGTCAAAGGAGGCCATCTGCCTGTGAAGTCACTTTCTCACAGCCCTTTATCATTATGGTATGGACTTCTAGAAAACTAGGTCGGACTTTATACTACTCCATTCCAGGATGACAGTATCATAGTTAAAGACACCATGCAGTAATTGAAAACAATTAGAAAACCACAGAATGCCATTGTACAAATTTACCCTCGTATACACAGTGCTTCAAATGCACTTACCTGGGTGTTAATCCTGTTTTAACTCAGTTTTCTGAATAGGTGTAGCTAGAGTTTCAAATTATGAAAGGTGCTAGTTGCAGAATAACATAAACATATTACAGCATATTCTACATAATAATTTAAAGATATTGTAGAATTTCATACATTAGCTGAATATGTGCCAAAGTTAAAAGTATTTCAGTTCCATTAACATGACATAAGAGGTGATAGGACGTAATAATGTTTCACTGTGGCTGGATCATGCTCCATGTTTACATCCAATGGATTCTGCCAATGAACTTAATGTTATAGCCTTTCAGCAACTCTGAAACAAACTGCTCACTTAGAACAATCCAGTGACCTTCTCCCACACAGAAGCGAATGCTAAAGAACTGTGCAACATATGCTGGTACAAAAAAGCTTAATATAATGCACAAAGGGAATATATAGCTAAGCAGCAATTTTAATCATTTGCAATTAAAATAAAATGGCATTTTAGAGGGAAAAGATTACATTGAGGATTCTGACATTGAGGATTTTTATGCAGTAGATACCAGCGGTTAAAGAAACTTTGTGAACCCTTTAGAATTATCTGAGAGATTATGATTAAATAAACAATCATAGAATTGTAGAGCTGGAAGGGAACTTGGAGGTTTTCAAGTCCAACCTCATGCTCATATACCTTATACCATCCTGGACAAATGGTTGTCCAATTTTCTCTTGAAAACTGCCAGCAATGGAGCACCAACAACTCTGGGAGACAAGCTGTTCTGGTTAATTATTCTCATTGTCAGGAAATTTCTCCATAGTTCCAGGTTGGATCTCTCTTTAACAAGCTTCTTGATTAACTGTACGGTGCTATGTTTTTACTGAATATACAGTACTGAGTCAATATTCACTGTCTTTGTTGGAAAAAGTTTGAGATATTCAAGGGGAAATCAAATTATATGTTCCAGCAAAGGAGATGAGCATCAAATATGAATTGGAGAACCCATTCTCTATTAATTTTTTTTGTATTTAATGGTCACAGTCAAAGTCTGCTCAGACAAGCATATCTCATATCAGTATTAATCAGTCTACCGTTAGGTAAATATTTAAGAAAAGTAGTATGCATGTAAAGACACATAGCATCCATCTCAAACATATATTTAAAAAATCCTAAATGATCCAGCAGTTTATTCCAATAGTTCATTTTAGAGAAAATAGCTAATTCCAACAAAAGAACCTCACCATGAAGCATCATGGTGGAAATATCATAGTTTGGGATCCTTTTGCAAATTCAGGCTTCAGTTTTCTCACTATAACTGAGAGGACAATGGACTATGGCTTATACTATACATAGTACAAAGTGATGTCAGTAATTATCCATGAATTGAATCTTAAATGAATATAGGTTATAAAGGACAATAATGCTAAATACGTAGGTAAAACTATAATAGAAAAGCAGAAGTAGAACTAATTTCATTTTTAGAATGGCCAAATCAAAGCTTTAATCTTTGCCAAATTGAACTATTGGGGCATAACTTTAATGAGCAGTTCATGTAAGGCAGTCCAAAAATTAGATGAAGCTGTTCAAAATACTTTTAAGCTGATGTATAAGATTGAATAACAAATGCAGGAAGTATTTGGCTGAAGCTTCTAAAAAAGGTCTATCAATTAATAAATTTGAAACCTCACATATTTTTCCAACAAAGCATATGTAATCACAAGGATTGCATTTATTACCTGGATGAAAATATTGCAGTAGCAACTCAATTGCAGAACATCTTTTTTTTTGCATAGAAAGATTCTTAACTTTGAACTTTAGTATCTACGTATACAATCAGGAAAGATTCTATATGAATAACTTAAGAGCTATTGCCATCCAGAGTACAATAATCCTTGCTTAATAACAACTCATTGAATGACTTTTCAAACATACAACAGCATTGAATTACAACCAGTCCTTGTACCTATGGCCACAACATATCTGCAGTCACATGATTGAGATCTGGTACTCAATAACCAGTGCTGTGTGATTGCCATTCACCAGTTTTCCAAAAGCAAGGTCAATGGGGAAGCTGACAGAAGGTCTTCCCTGGACCCAGCTCTTTTAGTTAATTATCGTCCGGTCTCCAACCTTCACTTTACAGCGAAGGTTGTAGAGAGTGTGGTGGCTCAACAGTTCCCACGCCACCTGGAGGAACTGGATTATCTGGACCCGCGCCAGTCCGGCTTTCGGCCCGGGCACAGCACGGAGACGGCATTGGTCGCATTGGTGGATGATCTCTGGAG
>JAPKID020003930.1:0-12001 GCA_026931265.2 Tropidonophis doriae
AAGAAAAAGAGAAGATCATACTGTATAAAGAGAAGTGCATTTTAAAAAGTTAGAATGCCATGACTTTTACATATTTGATCTATGACCAAATCCAGAACCTATTTCACTGTATGCAAAAAGATATTTCAGAAATCTTTGGCAACTTTTTGCAAATCATATATCACATTGAAACTCAATTAAATTAAACTATTGTTACATTTTATCATTGTAGATGATTAATATAACCTGCATTCTAAAGAGGGATTGCTTTTGTCATTAATTATATAATTAATTACCAATACTAGTATGTGATTTTTTTTAAATGGCTATTTGCAGCAAACCTGGGTCACATGTACAAACGCATATTTTTTTCTAAGATTATTATAAAATGGACTGTTGAAAACATATTTTATTCTAATCAGTGTGTAAAAATAAAATTATCCGTAATCACGCCATGTTCCTCTATCATACATATCATACAGTTTAGCTGTAATGATCCCCACACACTACACTCGCACATCAATTATGATAATCATAATAACGGTCGTTAAGCTCAATGTTCATTATTATCTGGATGCTGGTGACAGCAGATTCAATCATCGGGTGCAATGGGCGGGCAGGCACAGTCCCACCCAAGTTTCTGCAGACAGCGATGTGCCACATTAAACCTATGATGTCTTCCACATCCCACTTCATTTCAAAAGCTGCAGACAGTAAAGGTCAACTTTATGTTCTGTGCAATATGCTTAGGTTCTCTAAATTAATTGTTTGGAGTACTGGCCATTTTTATACTTTGTAGTATATTAAAATTCTATCTGAAAACAAATATACAGGAGCAAATAAGAAAAAAAGGCTTAGAGCTGGCTGGTAAGTCACCAAAAACCAGGTATATTATGTAAAGTACTACTAATAGTAGGATCTTAAACACCTTCTTTATTTTGGGAGAGAAGGAACTTCTCTAAAGTTGCTGCCATTAGCAGGTTATTGGTGTATAATCTTTATAGAACTTTCGTTTTTTGTATTAAAGATTGTGGACTATCATTTCATTTTGATGGATATGAAATTGTAAGCATTTTGACAAATGGAAGATTACTTAATAGTTCTTATCCCTTAATTACCTAATCACAAGGGACAAACCATGGTTGATTATATTTTTGGTGCCTAGTGCATTCTCATTTCTAAAATTTTATACTTCCTGTAAATGTATTATTAATCATTTGGGAATTTCAACCTAAACCAATAAACAGATTAGAACATAACTTCATTCATGTTATGCTTGTCTCTGAATTTTTAAATGCAGCTCTCAGCTCAAAACCATATTCATAATTTGTATATATACTTGTAAAATGTAAAACTAAAATGTTCGATATTAGTAAAAATATATATAAGAATGTAAAATTGCATCAAAAAATGCACATTTTTCTACTTTAAAAAAAGATTGCAAACCATTTGGGCGTTTTATGAAGACATATAACTGAACATATGGAGATATAGAACTAAAACAGTCTGATTCAAGAAACTTTCCCTAAACAATCCACTTTAAGATAAGCAAACATTTTAATGTACCAATGGCTTGTTCATGTCCCAATTCTTCTTGAAGGCATTTACCCTTGATAGCTTTTTACCAATTTATCCTTTGCTACGTAGATTTAAACCTTCAAATCCTTGAAAACAGAGAATCTGCAGTTGCTACCACTTTGGCAGGAATCACTATAGGGTAAGCACAAGTAAGCACTACTCCTCATTTTAATTTTTAGCTTTTCTATTAAATTCTTCTAATTTTAATTGTTTTGTAATATTTTTTTAATTTTTATCAGATTGTAGGATCTCCAGAGCTGATGTATCAGTGAGAGTGGCAGCACATTTAAAAAATAAATTAAATAAATATATATTGAATATTTACCGTATTTTTCAGACTATAATATGCTTGGATTGTAAGACACACATTAGCTTTAGAGGAGGAAAACAAGAAAAAAAAATCTGCCTCTGCCTCCCTGCATCCATCTAGTATTCATCTGGCTAGCATCCTTGCTGCAAACAGCCTGCCTCCTCTGTGTCTGCTGTCTCCGCTGGGGAATGCTGGAGCCTTTGCTGCCAAGCAGCTTATTGGTAGTTGCATTGGCCTCCTGGAATACCGCTGTTCTAGGCGGAGAATCTCATGGATACCAGGGAGTGACAAAGGGGTCAAAAAACCTTCACCACTTCCTGATCACATCTCCACTGTTCTAAGAGGAAGATATAAAGTATGTAACCACTGTCCTATGCAGGGCCTAAAATAAGCCCAGGCTTGTCATGGAAACCATGAATTCCTGAGCTATCCCAATCCCAACTCCCAGGGAAGGCAGATTGAAGTCCCTAGGACCATAAATCTGGGGAATTCCTTTGCTACCTCTGAGATAAAAGAGTCAATGAATTCTACTGTGAAATCTATTATTAAAATCTTTTGAATACACATATAATCATTACAACAAAGGAAGCAAGACTAGTTCCATCTTCAACTCCTCCCTGCACTCCCTTGCTATAGCTAGCCTTAAGAAGTTGTATCTTATCCTTGGTTATCCAATACAGCTCACCTTCTTTGTCATCCATTTCTCTGGGTGTTCTTCCCGGAAATACTTGAGTCCATAATTTGACTGACCATATTTGCTTGCTCTCTGAATGGATGGAATATATTCATCTGGCACATTATATGAAAATGGCATAAACCTGAAAAGTAAAACATTATATATAATTATTTTTCACCTTACCTTACTCATTAGAAAGCATGTACATTAACAATAAGAAATATGTAATTTAAAATAACTCTTTTCTGCCTCAATTATCAATGTTGCTTTATAGCACTCTACTAATGTAGTCAACAGTTGTAGTACATTTGCAAACAATGGTATAATAGTAGATTATACTATAGTACAATATCATAAACATTCATCGCAGAGCACATAATACAAATAAATTGAGAATTAAATTATGCTCAAGTGTCAATCCTCAGAAGAGAAAAATGAATATGTATTTCCATATAAGGAGTGCATTTGTCCTTATGTCTATAGTGATTCACAGTTATACAGGTCATGGTAGTCCCAAAAGTGTTTTTTCAAAAAGCAATTAGACTTCCTTTGTTTTTCCTTTAAGAGATTTTCCTTCTCCTCCAAGAGGCTTCTTGAGTTCTGACTGAATAGTGGAGAATGGAAAGATTTATAGTCTTTGCAGTCATCTGGCCATTAGCACTCTTTCTCAGAGTCGTTGAGTGTACTTGGAGGTTTATCTGTGCCTTCAGGGTCACCTGAATAGTGCAAATGAATGCGGGACCTTCTTGGAACTACTGAAAGGACTATGTCATTCATGCACTTAATCTCAATTTGTTTTCTAAGTTTTTTGTCTCTTGTCTATAGTCACACCTTCTTTCATTACTTCCTGCTTGGAGTTTTGTAGCATGTTTGAATGGAGATGCCCTTCAAAATGTTCAGAAACTACAGCTGTTTCAAAATATTGCTGCCAAAGTGCTCACTATATGACTCCTTTATTACTGCAATAAATAATTACTTTTAGACTCTAAACAGTTTGGGATCAAGATGCCTAAAGGATCACCTCCATCTGTACCAGCACTTTAAGAGGTCATGTCCATAATTTCATCCAGGTCATGAAACTTCTTTCCCTCAGAGATTAATCTAGAATTTTCTCTACTTTTATAGTTAGTTAGCTTGGTAAGTATTTGTATGTGTTTTTATTAACAGTACTGAAAATGAAGATGATGAGTCTATATTTGTTCAGAAAATGGGTGAAAGGAAAATGAGAAGAATAAAAGCAAGCACACAATAAAATAAAATAAATACTAGAAACTAGAGTTGGGAAAAGTAGCATCCAGAAAAAAAAAGGGAGGAGGCATGAAGGAAAAGCAAACATAAATTAATGGGAGCATTAGATGATGATGGAAATGGAATAAAGGAGAAGCAATGATGTGATTCAAAAATATTTACTACCGGTTTTGTGGGGGTGGCTTGGTGGGCTTGGCAGGGAAAGGATACTGTAAAATTTCCATTCCCTCCCAACTCCAGGGGAAGGATATTGCAAAATCCCTATTCCCTTCCCATCAGCTAGGACTCGGGAGGCAGATAATAAATGGGGCAGGGGCAATCAGAGGTGATATTTACTGGTTCTCCAAAGGACTCAAAATTTCCACTACTGGTTCTCCAGAACTGGACAGAACCTGCTGAATACCACCTCTGAGAAGGTCGGTATCCCCAAATCTGGGCAGCATAAAGCAAAGGGAATTTAATCACATTACAGATAGTCCTTGACTTACAACCACAATTAACCCCAACATTTCTGTTAAGTGAAACATTTGTTATGTGAATTTTGTCCCATTTTATAACCTTTCTTGCCATTGTTAAGTGAATCAATGCAATTGTTACATTAGTAACACAATTGTTAAATGAATCTGGCTTTCCCATTGACTATCCTTGTTACAAGATTGCAAAAGGTACATGATACCAGGACACTGCGAATGTCATAAATAGGAGTCAGTTGCCAAGTTTCCGAATTTTGATCATGTGGCCATGGGGATGCTGCAATGGTCATAAGTGTGAAACAAATGGGCATAAGTCTCTTGCTCAGTGCTATTGTAAGTGAACTGTCACTAAATGAACTGCTGTAAGTCGAGGACTACCTATACTTTGGTAGTGGTCTCAGTAAGGCAGAGAGAATCAGCAACTTTTATAAGCAGTAGAATCAGTAGAGAATAATTTTGGAAACTATTCTAGATAGGATATCATAGTCAGTTACTTAGCACAGAAATTACTGAGAAAGAGCTACGCTATAACCTCTGATATTTATTTATTTAAATATTTTTAACCAGCTTCACATCATTTATCTATGATGGAGCACAATAAATAGACAGATTGAAGAACAAATAAAACACAATATAAACAAAAACTGATTGTATCTTCAGGCTTGGGTAGACAGGCAGTCTTAACTATCGTATTTTTCTGATAATAAGATGCACATTTTCCCCTCAAAAAAGAGGCTGAAAATCTGGGTGAGTCTTATACATTGAATACAGCCTTTTTGTCTCCCGAAACCCCACTTCTTCACCAAAATGGCTGTGCATAGCTGTTAGGAGGCTTTCAGAGAGTTCATGGGGGCTGGGAAGTACAGAAATGACTGAAAAACAGCCAATTTTTTGCTCAATTTTGCCCGCCCAACCCGCAGGAGCACTCTATGAGCTTCCTAAAGGCTATCCATTCTCTCTATTTTTTGACAAAAAACGAACCTATTTTTTAGAAAAATCGGCCATTTTTTGCTCATTTTTGCCTCCCACCCCCTAGAGGCATTCTACAAGCCTTCTTAAAGGCTATTCACACACTATTTTTGAAAAAAGAAAAAAAAACCAGGCCCATTTTTGTGAAAAACGGGCCATTTTGGGGAGGTTTGCACAGTGCAAAAACTTTTTCTTTTAATTTGCCTCTTCAAAATCACTATTCTGGTGCATCTTATATTCCCCAAAATATGGTAAGTGCTGAAATGAGGCGAATCTTGAACCATTGAATGAAGAATATCTAGGCTGTCAAAGCAGAGAAGGCCCTATATTCCATCTCCCCATGATGGAATAATGCAATGAGACCTTTCAGCAGCACTTTATACCTTTGGCAGGTATAAAACAAAAATAATTGTTGAAATGTAAATGACTGAATTTTTACTTTAAACATCAACACTTAAAGCAGAACAGCCATTGTCCTTTGGTACAACTGTTTCAGAACAACTGTTTTATATACCATTTCTGAAGAAATCTAACTCCTACATTATATACTATGGGTTGTTATAACTCTTCATCTTTGGCTCAAGGGCTGTGCCACATGAAGTGCATCTTCCACATTGCATCTCTAAATTTTCCTGAATTGGAATAGCTCAGGTGAGTTGTTAAGTCTTCCTATATAGAAATTTAAAATGTTATTTTCTGAGAGGTTATGTAGAAAAGTGTGTAAAAGGGGGAAATTGAGGACAGTTATATTTTCTGAACATTAACAATATTACAATATATTTGCTGTGTATTACTTTTGTAATGTCAATTAAAAAGCCTGCTTATTTTAAAATAGCCTCTTATTTTAATAAACTTACTGGATTTTATGTAAAAATTCTCTGTTGAAAGAAATTAATATTTTATCAGCTGTAAATTACATCAATAAACCTTCCTTGTGGAGAAACAAATTGGTCTTTATTAGCATCTGGCCAGTCAAATTGCCCATAAAGCCTTCTAAACCAAGGGCTCTTGAAAATTAACAAAACAATACCACAGAAGAAGCAGAGCTTTAAATTATACAAAGCTACAGAAGCATGTATATACTCATGGGACAGGTGGCTCTCATATAAGACGGATTATAGCACTTCCAGGGCTAATTTGCACTTGGGATGGACATCACACACAAAAAATTAATGTGGCCCCAATGTCCCTGAGTATACATAGGAGGTACAGAAAGCCGGCTGCTCCACTTAGAGTTTTTATCACTTCTGAATTGCATTTTAATAGTACATTTTTCTTTGGTTCAGACATTAAAGAAAATTGGCTGTCTCTAGGGATTGGATGACGACTGAAATGACAAGGCTAGTACTTAGGAATTTGCCTATGGAAGCTGGGAACTTAGCTAGTCTAAATAGTCAAAAGTTTTGCTTTTTGTGATAAGGTGCACATTGTTGTATATCATCAATGACAATGTTACTTACTGTAGAAATATGCACTTTACAGTAGAAACTCCAGGACTATGGATGCTGCTACTAGAAATTAACTTACATTTATATTCCCAGGAAGCTTTTTATAATAAAATAAACATGGAGAATAGCCAAGATCAGAAAGAGACACAGAAGTTATTTTTGGAAAAGGAAAGAATTAATTATCCAAAAGAATGATAAATATATTACAACATATAACAAAATGGCTTTCACTAAAGTTTGAACATGAAATTGCCAAAACAATGGGGAGCAACATTGAATTTAAATGATTTTGAATAGTTATATAGAACCAGATTTCTATGTTAAGATTTTAAATCAGAGACCTACATACTTAAACATAAAAGGAAGTATGAACCTACATACTTCAACATAAAAGGAAGTATGAATAAAAGGAAGATTTTATGTTTTTATAAAGTTGCTCCTCAAATATGTATAAAAAGTCAATGTGTTCTATTTAATGGTCCTGGATGCGAATTTGATTCTTATAGGAAGTGAATTTGGTAAATCCAAACTTCACCTGTATTAAGGTGAAGGATATTGTAATGCTATAATAGCTGCTGAGCTTGCCACATGCACTGCACTGTAAAGTGTTCAGATTTTCTGAAATAATATATAAAGTACTCAATGTTGAATTGTAAGGTAGCAAAGCAACATTTTATGTAAAAGGTTGCACACATCTGATGAAAATCACAAATCTCCACATAGTAAGTTAGTTGAGAACATTTGGATAAAAGTACAAAGAGAAGGAAATATTACTGATATCTTTGTGGAGATCTGCTTCAAGCTACCGAGACAGGTAAGTGTCTACTGCCTTTTGTGATGACATAAAAATGACAACAAGTCCCTGTAATGTCATAAGGCCACGATGGCAAACCAATGGCACGTGTGCCACAGGTGGCACGTGGAGCCATTTGTCAGGGTACATGACGCTTGCCCTGCCAGCTGACTTCAGCCTTTTTTTTGAGGCCATCTTTTTGCCCTCCGGAAGCTTCGGGTCACTTCCACCCCCTTCCCCTGGAGGCCCACTGGACGCTTCAGGAGCTTCCCTGAAGCCTCCAGAGTGCGAAAAACCAGCCTTACAAGCATACCGGAAGTTTGGGAATGGACTTCCTGTTTGCTCGTAGGGTCATTTTTTTGCCCTCCAGAGCCTTCAGAGAAGCTCCTTAAGACTCCAGAGGGCCTCCGGGGAGGGGGAGGCTGTTTTCACCCTCTCCTATAAAGCTTCTGAAACCTGGGGTGGGCAAAAAAAGCAGACCAAAAATGGGGAGAAGCACTGGTCGTGCACGCATGCATGCTGTGGTTATGCGCATAACATTATGGGTGTGGCACGCCCGTGCCTGACCCCCCCCCCCTGTGTTCTTCCCGCTTTTGGCATGCGAGCCAAAAAAGGTTCGCCATCACTGTCATAAGGCATATACCATTACATACTTCCATCTTCATACATGACATAATTACATAAGAAAGATGGTGTGATGGTGCTTTAATTTTGCCTCTCCTATATGGATATATCTACCATATTCTACATTCAAATTACCCAGGAGAAATTTGTAGGGTTGAAGAAATTTCAACAATTTCAATATTAATTTGTCAGCAGACAAGTTCTACCAATAATAAATAGTTTCATACATTCCTGATTTAATTTGCTGACATTCACCGTATTTTTCTCTCCATAAGATGTTCCTGATCATAAGACACATCTAGGTTTAGAGAAAGAAAACAAGAAAAAAAAATCTGCCTCTGCCACCCAGCATCCATCTGGTATTCATCTGGCTACCATCATTGCAGCAAACAGCAAACAGCAAACAGCCTGCCTCCTCGGTGTCTGCTGCAATCACCAGGGAATGCTGGAGATTTCGCCTCTGAGCAGTTGATCAGCGGTTGGATCAACCTCCCAGAATACCACTGATCAGTTGTTCCAGGCAGCGGAGATGGCTGCTGCTGTTCGCCACTACTGCCTGTCGTCCATATTCGCTCTATAAGATGCACAGACATTTCCACCCACTTTGGAAAGAAAAAAAGTACATCTTATGGAGCGAAAAATACGATATGTAGAAGAAGTCATCAAATTAATTGACAATCACACACAACAGGATAGAACAGCCAGATTTAGAACAGTCTTAGCAAGCTGGAAAAGTAAGTCCAAGCCAACAAAATATATTTCATGAATTCATTTTAAATCGGAATAAGCTGCATAAATATAATATTAATCTCTAAAGAGCCAAGGAGATGACCGTGAAAGAAATATTCAGAATCCATTACATAATCACAATGGACACAAAACATTCCTTAAATCCTGGCAAGGCAGACCATATTAAGAAGAAACTTCAGATGAGTCATCCCTTATATTCTGGGGTTATATTAGGGAGTATAAGAAAAACACCAGAAGACTTTCAACTATACTTCTACTGCAGCTGATGTCAATAAAGTATAATTCTAGTATTCCTGAGGAGCCAGTTTCCTGGCCTGGACTACCATGTAGAGCAAAGGTGTCAAATTTGCCATGTCATGTGACGTATTGCTACTTTCCCTCCCTTTGCTAAACTGGGTGTGAGCATGGCCAGCGTGTGACATATCCAGCCTGCAGGTCACTAGTTTGACAGCCCTGTTGTAGAGCTCACTTAATCAACACTTATGATCTAACTAGGATTCAGCTTTGCAGTACAGTATGTAAAAAACTAATTATTCTAGATTAGCATAAAAGAGGTTTAGCACTCAGATCCCTATCTATACTTTTTATAATATTTCCATCTGGTCTTATTTGCTATTCTGACACTACTATTTAAGAGTATACTAGCCTATCATTGCTGTTGAAGGGTTTTAACATTCATAGATGTGGCTATAAGGATGAGTGAAGATGCCTTATTAGAGTTGAAGATGTTATTTTGATATTTATATTGTGGTTGGGAAAGATTAAGCATTGATAAAACAGTCATTATCAAATATGTATGGAGGATTTTCATACATATGAAGAAGAAAGTCTAATTCAGAGAATTCAAACCAATGAGTTTACATTATAATAGAAACTATTTCTGCCAAAGATTTAAAAACATGTCAGAAAATGATAGAAAATTGCCCAGTTATCAGTTTTTAACATTCATACTTCTCATTTTCTGATATTCAACTAAACATCATGAGGCTGTTTGATCATGAGACCAATTTACAGGAGAAGCAAAAGTTTCAAATAAAATGCAGCTTAGTTCTATATAATCAAAAATAACAGAGACCTCTTAATTGTAGACAATTCTAGACCTCCTTAATTATAGAGAGGCTTATTATCTGCATCCCCAGTGTTATAAAATACCAGAACTTCATTAGAAAAATTAAGGTGGAAAAATGAAGGCACTACTTTGTAAATTTCCAGTGGAAATTAGCTAGAAGAGGCAGAGGAATACTGGATCAAAAGAGGGTAATCATGCTTAACTGTGCCCTAGAGCACCAGCATTTATAATACGATTTGCTCAGTAACTACCATTCCTATTACTGCTTGTATGGGGTATTCTGTGTTAATGGGGTTAGCTGATTTAGTATTGTAACTTAAAAAGGCTCTGCTGATTAATAAATGTCACACACTGTGCTAGTAATTAAAGTAAATGGAAGAGTTACAAACAGAATGTTGAATGGTTAAAACATTATCTGAAATATATGATAATCCCTATTTATCAGAGTACAGTAGTAGTCCGGAAAATATTCAAATTGCTAAAGTTAGAAAGCATTTGAAAAACTAGACATCATTTGCAAAAAATACCTCGATATGTAGGATTGGTTCAACATAATATTCAGTGGGGGGGTTTTATACACCTTCCCTTTGCTTTTTAGATTCGTAAACACAAAGCTAAAATCTCAAATAATTTGTCTAAGTGAGAACAATACATACAGGAAGTATCTCATACTACATAAAAACAATATGGGCAAAGAACATCTAGATAAGTGGTTCTCATAAACGGATATAGGTAAAATACTTACACAGTATTTTGACATGATCTATTTTGGAAGATTGATGGATGAAATCCAGGTTATTGTATTTCATATCCCTTTCCTGCTTCTAAGTAAGTCCAGTGATATATCTGCTTTCCAATCAACTAGAAGTGGTAATTAGTACTATCATAACAGGCCAAGCCTACCATGACTAAAAAGGCTTCATGTAACTGATCATGCCTTGAAAATGAAGAAATTTATTGTTCAAGTTATTATTTGGATTGATAAACTAAGATGTTTATTATTATATCTCAAGTGCAAAAATAGTATGGATTTCCTTGGAGCCTAAATATTATGATGAGGGAAGCATTATTTGTTCTTCTACCTGAGGGAACTAAACATCTTGAAGTTGTTTTGCTGCATACCCACATGGGTTGGTTTGGATGTGCTAACTTTGAAACATTTGCTACTGCAAAATCTTATAGTAACTAAAAAACATAATTAATCTTCAATGCACACCTAAAGGAAGAATGAGGCACTGTTCCAGTTAAGCTAGAAATGAAATGTTTGTATCTAAGGGTTAAAAGTGTCTTTCTGAACATCTTATTTTGAAAGGTCCATTATACCGTAAGTCTGAGATTAAATTCACTTAATAGCCTAAAAAACTATGAATGTTAAAATGATATGTGGTAGCATGAAATGTTGAAACAGAGAGGTGTTCCTATCTGAACAATAAGGTTATCACTTTACAGCACATAATGATTGGGCCTAAGCAGAAGATAAATGGGATTTTTAAGTTACGAACAGGCTTAGATGAACATCTAACAATGAGTATATAAAGACCTATTTTAAGAAACTTAGCTTAGTATTAATCTTTTAATGAATAATTGCTCAATTTCCAATCCTGATCAGTTTCCCACAAATACTTTCTTAAATTAACCTGTTAATGTGCATGCTTCTTATAATATAAATGAATATACAAACTGAGTGACATTATGGGCTGATACTGAAAGTTGGTAAGCATTTCAGCTTTGATGAAGTTGTTAAAAAATTAAAAAATATTTAATTTTTTTGATCATGCTTAATGCTGTGAAATAATTTGTCAACTGAAGCAATTACTTGGTATTTTTTAATTTAAATATCTTAGAAAAATTGGAGTTTTCTAAGATATTTCATATATTTATATTGTGAGCTATCTGGAGCTTGTTGAATGGGTCACATGCAATCAATCAATCAATCAATCAATCAATCAATCAATCAATCAATCAATCAGATTACTACAGAATAAGAGTCTGTGGGATCGTGCTTCTTTCGTACAGCTATATCGCATAGGTCTAGGGACATAAGCACGCTACGGTGAGAACAGGAATGTTTTCACAAAAGCTGC
>JAPKID020003931.1:0-12001 GCA_026931265.2 Tropidonophis doriae
ATAGGGAAAACAGTTTTTCCTTTTCTACTTTGTTGACACCATGCATGATTTTATAGACTTCAATCAGGTCACCTCTTAGGCGCCGTCGTTCAAGAGTGAAGAGGCCCAGCCATTGCAGCCTCAGATGGTAAGAAAGATGTTCCAGCCCCCTAATCATTTTTGTTGCCCTCCTCTGCACCTTTTCCATTTCCATAATATCCTTCTGAAGGTATGGTGACTTACTGAAGGAAAGCCCAGAAATCATAGATCCGGGTTTTCCCAGATGTGCCTGTGTACCTACTCTAATAAATGGAAGCTTTGAGAAAAAACCTGTCACTGGAGTTGGCGTTTTCAGGAACACTGTCAGAATGACTGCCCAACAAATAGAATTTAAGTCCCTGTCCCACATTCCTAGTCTAGCACCTTAACCATGACACAACATTGGTTCTTGTGCTTCATTGCTGATTAATAATATTATTATAAATGATGTCTCTACCCCAGCGATCTTCTGCTTTACTGTATGTTTATGCTGAATGTTCAGCATATCATATATTCAACGTAAACCTCTTTTGTCCTAAATTTACAAAAATAATCTATAAATTAACCAGCATCAATGTGAGACTATTCAGTTGCAAAATGCACTCAGAAAGTGCTAAGTATCTTGTATTAAAGAAACCTAATTTTTGAACCCCAAGTGCAATAGTTTAAACAATCAAGCACTAATTACTTTGAGTAATGCTCTCCGTTCCAGTTGCTGAATTGGTACATAATTAATTAACACATGCTATAGATTTCTGTTGAAAACTTCATAAAAACTACCCGTTTTAGAAAAGTCTGGAAAATAATCTGTAGAAATTTAGCACTTTTGGGTGATTTCAGGAAAGAAAAGAAATAAGAAGCATCTGATTTTTTTAAATAAAAAAAGTATTGTAAACTTTTCTACAAATGACCTAAATTTCATATATATATACATATGGCAGGGGGTGGCAAAGTGTTGAATAGATCGAAGTGCAACCAAATTCAAGGTACAAATAGTAATTATTATATTACTAATAGTGGCTATTTATAGAACAACTGTTCATAATACAACTGCCCAGGATAAATTAAAGCACATACTGTAGTGTGCTATAAATGTTGCTCTAATGCAAGATTCAGAAGTTAAAACAACTTTTTTGGTGAATTATAAATTGTCCTTCCTAGTTTCTATTAGAAGTTTCTTTGCTCAAGAATAGTCACTTAAATATCAGTTACAAAATATTGCTAGGAAGCCATTTCCCCTGAGATTTTAAATATTGCTCATGTTTAAAATCTTAATTCAAACTGTCGTTATTCTTTTGTACACAATGTCTTTCTTTTATATACATTCCATAATTTATCAGTAAATGACAAACAATGGCATGTTTCTCATCAAAAATGGACAAGTATAAAAGAAGACAACCCTCTGATTTTGTGAACGGCATATTTTTAAATTCTCTCATAATAAATATTTTAGTATTTGTTGTTATTTATTTATTTTTCACATTGCTGTATTCCCTATCTCCCTCAAAGAGAGATTCTGAGCAGTATGCTATTAAATATATTGAGAGAGAATTAGAAACGGGATGTTCTGTAGAATTTATGTATCACATGTTTGCCTTCATTATGCAATTTATTTTGTAAATGGATGCCAGTGTTAGTTGGAGCTTTTCTATAAGCAGGCACAGTTCTAATATTGAACAAAGTTGTATAAAATAATGTCAAGGGCAAAGATTTCTGATCCCAAAGCATGCCATTCTAATCTTTGACCATATCAGAAGACTTCCAACACAGGAACAGGTTATTCTGATATTGCTGGAAATAGTTGCACCATGAAATCACAGTCAAAATGGGCCATTCCTGTTTCATGGTATAACCAATTCCAGAAACGTTAGAGTAGACTATGCAAAGGTCAGGCCACTTGTGGTGAGGTCAGGATAAATTCCTCTGTTTGAACAGGTTTTTCTTTTTAACCTTGAGGTCAGAAAATAATTTTGATGTCAAAAGAGGTTACTATTTGAGTAGACAAGGAAAAGATGCCATTGTTCAGTTTCAATGGAAGATACAGCAGGTGTATGCTGAGATCATGGCCCAAATGCTGTATGTTTAAATTCATTTGTTCATAACAACAACTGACCCAAAAAGTCTGGAACAATTGGCTGCATTAATGTGAACATTAATCACTGTTAATGACTGTGAATGTAATTATCAGTTGGACAAATGATACAAAATACCCATACAGAAGAATTTCTGTATGAAGCAGAGATTAATACATTTATTTGATTTTCATAAGTGAGGAAATTCAAGAGTCTGGTAACTTGATTAAATCCAAATAGGGACACTGCAAAGATAATCCTACAATAAACTTTACTATTAATTTCCCCATTGTGAGTGTATCAGCTTAAGGTTTCAGGTATAAGTAGTGTAATTATTTTCATATATTTTAACCGTGCTAGTCATCATCAGTTCTGTATTTTAGAGGAACTGGAGAAAGAAAGGAATATACGTATAGAAATAGATTGGTATTGCTAGATCTGATCTTACACTATGAATACCCACTAACAACAACAACAACAGTAACTATCTTAAAAATAGAGCTCTTCCAAAATGAATTTAGCTATTACCTCAGCACAGCTATCAAATCATCTGTGTAGAGAGAACAGGTAGTTGCATTTCATTTTTTAAAAAGTGAATTAGGAGGGAAGGTATGATAAACCACTTATGAAAAATCAGTGCATAGAAAGCTCTGGTTACTTTTAAAAATGACAATGTACAGAGACTGAAACAAAAATGAAAACACCATAACCCTCCGTGCGTGTGTGTGTGTGTGTGTGTGTTTTATGCAGCTAGACTTCAAAGGGAGATATATAATTACCTTCTGAGTTAGATACATTCCCGGGAGAGGAAGAGTGTGCCTCTTTAAGCGACTGGGCTGCAGTAAATACTGATGCAGTTTTCTGTTATTTTCAATCGGATGGAGAGCAGATATCATTGGCTGCACTGAGGAGCTGTCACATTCTCAGTGCTGAGGAGGAGTAGGAACAAGAAGCAGCATTTGAGCTCTTTCTACACACTGGCTTCGCAAACATTGAGAAAGAAAGAAATGAATATCTGGCTTTAAAGCCGACAGCAGCCCAGATTTGTGAGTGGTAATCTATTACTGCAGAAGGAGCAACATCAAAAGTCTAAGGAGGGAGACTGGATTTCGGAGTCTTTTGCTCTAGCACAACTCCTGGGATTTGCGCTGTCCAAAGTGCTGAAACATGAATCAAACTGCAACAGTGTCCCATCAGGTGAAATGTCAGCCTACGAAGATGATCAAGGTACTGTGCAGCACCTCATTTTTGTGGACTGGAATGTTTATGTCTTTAGGAGTGTGTGTGTGTGTGTTTGAGAGAATGTGTGAATCTGCCTGTGGATATCTTTGTGGAACAATATGATTATCACTAATTTAAATATTAGAACTCTGATATGTTTCCTGTGTGACCTTTTTTCTTTTTTTTATAATGAATGACTCCAGAGTCTTCCATCAGAATTATTTGTCTGCAGCTTGCATTGCCTTTTCTAGTTTTTTCACTTGGGATAGTGGGATGCGTTAGGTAAATATGAGGAACTGGGAATGATGATTTAGAAGTTTGGTAAGGTTTTTAGTACTTTTTGTACTAAAAAGAGTTTTGAATACATAAGAGGAACCTCGTAGCATAGATAAAAGCTGCTTGATTATTACCCTTAGTTTCTTGCATTTTATTCAACTGAGAATACAACAAGTCATCATTTTTTTAAATTATGAATAGTCATGGGTCTGATTTTAGTCATATATCTGTAAATTAAATTGAAATGAAATGGAGCATAGCTGGCTTGATGGTGGCTTGTTAATTGATTTATGGTTAAGATAGTGTAGAAATATCTGAATTTGAAGGTATATTGATGGCCTTATCATTTTGTGAATAGTCTCGATGACATGAGTTTATTAGTGCCCCTTACTACATTTTTTCCACATGTGAACATTCGAGATGTGTGATCTACACCTCTAGTATTGCAGTGAAGAAGGGTGGCAGAAATATATCCCTGCTCTTATATCAAGGTTTTTTTTTTACAATGTGATAAATGTATAACTGAAAAATACTTTTCAACTGCAATCAGAAATTTTCTCTGGGTATATTTTTTCTATGGCATTATTTTACGATTCTACACTATTCTTGTTTGTTCCAGCCATTCAACCACAAATCAGTATTAAATCTAGAAAAGGCTGGATTGAATGCTTAATCTGCAGAATTGTAGAACACAGTGCATTAAAAACTACTCAGGTTGCAGTCTTACACTGATTTACTTGGAACTGAATGCAGGGGGACATGCAGCACAGCCTTATGCATGTTTATTCAGAGAGCTATGGGGCTCATTACTTAATTCTTGCTGAAACCCATTGATATGTACGTCTAGATTTGGGTTGTTCAATTTTGGCAACTTTAAGACTTGTGAACTTCAACTCCCAGAATTTCCCAGCTAGCCCTGTTCTAGATCATCATAGATTCACAGCCTGGTTTGCGCATAAATATGCATTGGTATCCAAATGTCTCTTGTACTCTAGAAAATGGTAAAGTTGCATATTTTTGTAAAAAAAAGAATAAACTAATAAATTTCATGAAGTTACCAAAACTGTGCAAAATTGTCGAAGTTCTATATAGTTGTTCCGAACAGGATGTAGCAAATAAGAATTTCAGTGCAGCCTTATACTTGCCAACCCAAATATAAACACAGTGGACTTCAATCTGACTTGAAGTCAATGTGACACCTCAGCATTTATGGATGAACTTACTGATTTAATTTTCCTCAGCAAGCTCATTCACATTCCAGTATGCATTCCTTGCAAAGAAGGTAGAGACTCTGTGGCCTTAATGATCAGCCCGCAAATCAGAATATTAGGCGTAAAAGTCACATGTTAGCATATATAATTTTACATGGAGCAAACCAAATCTTAATTGCATTTGGATGGTTCTTGCTGTTTTGCTTCTTAATGTCCTGTGATTCTAATATTGGGACTACTCTTGAAGTGTGGGGAATATAATATATATATCAAATGTTAACAGCTATAAATTAGTTATTAAGTGCATTTCACTATATGCTGAAAGGAAATCACAGAAATGTAACAGCAACATTAAAAGCCCTAATTGATCAATATCAATGGCCAGGGAAAGGGACAAAAATAATAGTTGCATTTAGGTAGCATTTGTTTGTGAAGAGGTCATCGTACAGATAATACTTGATCAAGAAAAAGCGTTTGATGTTACACACCATCTTTTTGGAGAGGAGTAAATGTAATATGTGCTTTGAAAACAGGGCCAGATACTGCAGTCTAAAGTGAATGGTTGCAGCAAACAGCTACAGCTACAAAGTTAGAATATACAGTATTATGCTCCAGGAGCTGACCAGCATAAGCTATTTGACATTTTACTAGAAATTATGTTTCCACAAATATGTTTGTTTTAGGAAATAACTGACTGCAGAAGTGCATCAGGTTGTTTCCAATGTTGGCCATCTGCCAGCTGACCGGCAACAACTGGCAAGATGGATCCTTGCTGAATTCCCTTATGCCTTCCAAATCTGCTGCAGAGGAGGACTTTCTGATCAGATGGGATGGTGCAGGAGGTGGAAACCTTAGCATATAATTGGTGCATATAATTGGATAGATGTGATTATCTTATATTAGAAGTAGCTTCATAGCTTAATTGGGCTAGGAGCTAGAAACATTGGTAGCTGACGTTGTCAGGGAAGCTAGGGAGCCAATGTTGGACTAAGGACTAAGTTAAAATTTTTAGACATCAACAATCAGGGAAAAGAATTCTAGGCTGCCATTTGGTAGAGTTACTACAAGGTGAACTAACGATTTGAGGATTAATGCAAGAAGGGTTTAGAGTTAAGCATATATTGGTTTTTTTTTAACAAATAATTTTATTAAGAATAAAAAAAGAAGAAATGCTGATACAAAAGACAAATACAAAAAGAAAGGTAGAAAAAGTGTAACAAAAAGAGAAAAAAGAAAACAAAAAGTAATTTTCCTCTTCATTCCAGCAAGTAAAACAACTTTAGTTGCTCGTCACTATATCGAAATAAAATACCCCCCACTCTCTTGACATCATAATTTATCTCTCAACTAAAGTCTCCTCATTTGTTCTTTGTCAGCAAGTCCTGTAAGGAACCAGATCCAACTAATTTTCTATTTGAACTTTGATTGATTGAGAAAACCTTGTATTCTTTCCTTGAATTTTTAAGAATCTTAATTTTTAATTCATCAAATATAATCCCAGGACTTGTTTTATGTTCATTATTTTTTTTAAACCAACCCAACCAAGAATCTTTCAAAACTTTAACAGACCTCTTTGTACATCCAATAAGCAATGTTTTTTGGTGACTTTTCATAAATCCTTCAAGACTTTACCAGAGCTCTTTTATAGATTCAATAAGAAAAAGTTATCCAAGTCATTTTTTGGTTTAATAATTATATATCTCCTTTAGGGAGGGAGGCATCTGTCAGTTTCATTTGTGTATCCAGTACATCTTTCTCCATATCTGTCATGTTGTGTGACACATTTAAGTCCATTAGCAATTTAATTTCAAAATTATTCATTATAGCCCTTTTTTCTTCTGTAACTTTATTGACACATGCTCTACTATATCAAGTAATTTTGAAGACCAGTATTCAAAAATATCTATTAAGGGTTTTTGTATATCATTCTTTATTTCTTTATTAACAAAAGCAATTTATTTTCCTCTAGCATTTTCTAATGTCAAATCTTGAAGGTCCATTATCATGTTTGTTATTTTAAAAAATGCTCAAACATTCAGCAATTCTTTGGGAATAATTTTTCTAATTAATTCAAATCTATAATTCCAAATCCACTTAGACCCTTAAACTATCGTTGATCAATCCAAAAGTAATATTTTTTCAAAGCTCTTAAAAATCACATGTAAATTATTTTCTCCAAGGGGAAGACCTGATGCCTTATATATACAGTGAAATCTTGCTGTCTGGAAAGGTCTTATCTTTTCTGGTACAGTTTAAAAAAATAAATCCATTTAATCCAAATAGTGATTAAGAAATGAGGTTCAGTTGAATTTTCTGTCCTTAAATGGCCGTGTTATGGAAATGAACTTGATATCCTTGACTCCCAGCCACTCAACTTATAAGTCACCTGCAAAAATGACTTTTTTGTGGTCTCCTCGTGAACAATGGGTGTCCAAAGACATGTGATCTCTCTTTCTCTGGAGCAATTTCATAGATCTGGATCTAGCATCCAGCCACAAATCCCATCATAAATGTGGCCCCACTACCACTAGGATGTCAGTTTTCCATGATGCTCACCAGAAGAGCCCAAGAAAATATTAATTTATTGTTAATACTAATTATTATTTAGAGGTTTATTCTTTGTGATTGCATCATATAATAACCTCCTGTGTGTTTGGAATAGTCATACAGCTAGCTATGTTGATTTAAGTATCATGAAATCCTGCAGTCTCCCGTGAAAGGAATGCCCCATGATTCTAGATGGGGCTTGCCATGCAGTGATTACTTCCCTCCCCCGCCCCCCGTTACAATTGGTACAGTATTGAAGACAGAGATGAAAGATCATAGGACAGTTATAAAGACACATCCGAGAAATAAATTGTCTGATGGAAAATCAACTAGATAGAAATATACATATTATTGAACTTTTCTCAAGAAATCAGACACTGTTTCAAGTTGAAATTCTTACGAATGAAGGGAAATACACGTCAAAAATTGGTGTGGATGATGTGATTGTGCTCTTCAAGGGTGGGATCAGGATAATTAAGCATTGTGCCAATCACAATGCTTAATTGTAGGTTGGATTATCTCATATGCTATGTTAGGTCTGAGGGGGACTCCTATTTTGTGTATTTTGTGGAGTCCATAAAATCTTTGCTGGAACGGCATCTGATGGTCTCATTTTCCAACATTCTTTTTCTGTTATACACTTGTTTTATTTGAATTGGCTACGTTAAGCATTCAAGTGCGTGACCATTGCTTTCATTTCTGGTGGCCTATATTAAATTCTCATGATTATGAGAACACTACTGCCAGTGTCAATGACACCATGGTGGACTTGAGCGCCTTATTTATTTAATTACACAGCTGTTTAATGTTAGCGTATACCACATGAGAGAAAATATCTATCTTCTTTCCTATAAAGTAGAGGGAGAAAAGACCCACGGAATCTACATTTGGAATCTTTAAACAGCAAATAACATTTCAGTTGTGATCTAGACATTCTCCAAGTAATAAATCTTTCCTGCAGAGTCCTATGCAAGGACTAGTAGAGGTTGAAGTTTTCTATCTTTCCTTAGTAGCAGGCTGGCAGATGGTTGGATATATTTTTGAACAAGTATAAAATAGCAAATGTTTGTTCATTGTTTTCAAAGGACAGCCTGCTATGCAAGGAAACAACGTATACAATTTTCATAGGAAAACACACTGGAATTTCTACTATGATATAAAACAGATCCCATATTACGCCAGTAAGGGGTGATTTAATACCAAATGTCATGCCTCTGTATCATAAACCTGTGAAACGTTAAATGATGAGTTTCAGTCAATGAAGCCACAGTGTTTCTGATTTAAATCGTTTTCACCTTTTCCCCATTCTACCTCTTTTTGATGTTTGACTGCTTCTCACTTCCATATATACATTTGAATGTTTGCAGGATCCAGTCTGGTTGAGTCACCGAGACCAGAGGTTTAATTTTCTGAGCTTTCAGAGTTGTGCTCAAGTCCATCCTCAGGGAACTTTCTTCTAACTTCTTCTCTCTGTGTTAGAGAGAAGTTAGAACAGAATAGAATAACAGAGTTGGAAGGGACCATGGAGGTCTTCTAGTCCAACCCCATGCCTATGCAGAAAGCCATATGCCACTTCAGACAAATGGCTATCCAACCTCTTTTTTAAAACTTCCAGTGTTGGGGCATTCACAAGCTGTTCTACTGATTAATTGTTCTGTCAGGAAATTTCTCCTTAGTTCTAAGTTGCTTCTCTCTTGATTAGTTTCCCCTGTTTCTTGTTCTACATTCCCTGAGGATGGGTCCCAGCATTAGTATGAAAGCTCAGAAGACTAAACTCTGGTCCCAGTGACTGAGCCAAACTGGATCCTACATACATTATCCCAGGACACGTATATTTACCTTCATTTATTTGAATGTATATTGAACAGGATTTTACAGGACTAATCTAGGAATACGATGGGCAAGTTTTTAAATTTAAGTGATGAAGGATAAAGTGGCTGCTTTCATGAATCGTTTCCTGCTCAAAAATTGTAAGGGAGATTTGTAATGTGTAAAAACACAGTGCTGGCTTCAGGAAACCCTTGAAAATGGTGCTAGCTGGAGGAATTTTGGTAACTTTAGACACCTAGAATGACTGAAATTGTAATGTTTAAAAATGGAGGGAGGATGAGAGTATAGCAACTAAGGTTTAGCTTGGATGAATTTTTCCTTTTTTTTAAATTAAACATTGTAATTCTTTTTCTCTTTGTCTTTGCACGGAAGCCTTATAGAAACAACGTACTGAATGCATGAAATGTTTGAGATGATATGTATGTAACTCATGCCACTTTAAATGGAAGAATAATTAATCTTTGTATGAAGCCTTGGTGCGGCCTGCACTTCTGTTATGGATGCCTTTAAAATATTTTCTATTACCCTATTTACCCTTTCCTTGAGAAAAAATTGCAAAAACTAATAAAACTTTTTGAAAAAAAAACAAACCAATGGTATTAATTTGAATGTAATTCTCCTATAAACAAATATCGAATAAACTGACTGCATCCTTGAGAAACCTCAAGAAATTAGTTCTTTCCAAGTCTTAGATCCATTTCTTTTTACAAAATATCTCAGAGTTTGTCTCTTTTTTTAAAAGGAGAATATTTCTCTAAAAAGAGCTAAGTTTTATTATGGATTGCGAATTTTTCAGTAAAACTAGACAGAATTATCCATCACTATTTGATTACTACTTGGAATGTTAACAGGGGCCTAGGGAGGAATTTCTGAGATTTTGTTTTATTGGTCATATTATATGGAGTTCAAATGGATGTAAATATATTGACAGATTGAGAAGCACGGTGGCTACTGAACTCCAGCATCAAAGATTTCTTAAGGACATTTTTACATTCACTCTTGCATAGTTTCCTGTTTACAGCAGAGGATCTTGTAGACCAGAAGCCCCCAACCCATAGGCTACAGCCTACTACTGGACCATGAGCTGTTCAAAATCGGGCCATTCACATCCCCTCTTGCATGAACAGTGGGTGAGCGCATGTCCGCCACTCACACGGAAACATCTCTCCACCTCCCCATGCCAGTCTGGAAATCCGGAAAGCTTGGGAAACTTTGATGTAGACAATTGGAAAGCTGATAAATAAGTAATTCAAAGGAATGACTTACCAAAATGTAGAGCACTTGCTGAAGTTTATTCTGCCCAGTCTCTTGAATGTGACGGATAGAAAACAAAAATGTTTTAGAGAAGGTGTGTCCAACTCACAGCCCACAAGCCACATGTGGCCCCAGGCATCTAGTAATGCAGTGCCATAAAATCATAAACTTTTAACACTATGTTATTTTAATGATATTTATATACATTAATTATATTATATACTTTATATGTAGTCCAAGACTATTCCTCTTCACTTGGTGTGGCCCGCCAGGCCAACATTTAGACAACCATAGTTTAGAGGAGACCTGGGCAATTTGCGTTCCTGGGCAATATTTGGTCCTTTGGCTCTCCCTGTTTGGCCCATGTGAGGTCAACCGGAAATTAGAAATCAAATGTAATTAAGTGTACGCCATGCATGCAATAAAACTGCATCCTTTGCAAGGATGCCATACTGCTGCATTGCCAAACAGCTCCTCTATGGTGAGCTGTCTCAAGGAAAGTGATCACATGGGGGACAAAGGAAGTGATACAAAGACATGTTGAAAGTCTCTTTCAAGTCCCTGGATATTGACACTTCCTGGGAAACCCTAGCACAATATCAAACGACATGGAGCACATTGATCCATCAAGGCTGCCAGACATCTGAGGACAGAAGAACAACCGTAGCATAAGCGAGCACTCCGCAAAGCCAGAGCTGCAAATAGTGCAACAATGATGCCCACCAGTGGTGCGTTGCAGGCAGTACGCCCCAGTACAGGCGTACTGGAGCCTGCTCAGAGCACCGGATACCGTTCCGGTACGGTACTCCGGAGGGCCCACCTGCCACCCTGAGCGTTTTACCTGTGTTTCAAGGCTTCTGTGCATACAGTGCCTGTGTGATGCTCCAGTGAGCAGCTGGAGCATCACAGAGGCTCGTGGAAGCGTTGTTGGAAGCCAGAACACATGTGTATATTGCATACATGCATGTGGGCGATGCCGGAACCCACCACTGTTGCCCACATATGTCTACCCAACATGTGGCAGAACATTTTGTGCCCTTATAGGCCTTACCAGCCACCTGCAGATACATTGTGGATGTACAACCTGTTAGATGTCAAGGTCCTCTTCACCACAATGGATGAACATCATCACAACTGAATTCCTTCTATTTTGAAGGTGACTACTATTTTTTTCCAATTTGTGCAAGTATGTGTGCATGTGTGGTTTACGCACTTTCACAGTAATCAAAACCATACAATTGATTGCTTTTTATAAAGTGTTAAAATATTAAACAGACTCTGTCGCCCAGAACAGCCCGAGTTCTTTATTTGGCCCTTGGGAAAACAATTGCCCACCTCTGCTTTAGAGCTTTAGGAGTCCAAGCTAAGAACTGCAATACAATAGCAGAGTTGGAAGGGACCTTGCAGGTCTTCTAGTCCAACCCCTGCGTAGGCCATTTTAGACAAATGGCTATCCAACATCTTAAACACTTCCAGGGTTGGGGCATTCACAACGTCTGGAGGCAAGCTGTTCCAGAGGTTAATTGTTCTAACTGTCAGGAAATTTCTCCTTAGTTCTAAGTTGCTTCTCTC
>JAPKID020003932.1:0-11317 GCA_026931265.2 Tropidonophis doriae
CAGAGAAGGAAGACAGTTTGTCTCCTCCCTTAAAGGGACCTCGTAACAGGAGTTGTGAAAATATTCTCTCATATATATCCATCCACACACTATGCAACAGCTTATACTGTTCTCCCACACCATTTCTCTGCTTCTAAATCATAGTTTCACCTGTGTTCCTCATCCGTTTAGCTGTACTGCCATCATCACTCAAAGGCTTTGCACCCTGAAATAACAATATTCCCTCTGGAATTGAAATTGCCTCCCAGAATATACCCTTAAATTCATTTCTCTTTCTTCCCCCATATGCTTCTCAAACATACCTTTCCTTAGTTTTCTGAGACATCACCCATCTAAGATTCTAAGCATAATGGATATACTTGGCATATTCTTCACATTAGCTATCCTGTTTCTCTTCTATTTTTTTGCTATTTCCCTATATCTGTTCTTACAATGCAAACTCTTTGGGCTAGAGCAGCGATGGCGAGCCTTTGTAAACTCGCGTGCCATAAGGGGGGAGCATAGGGGGGTCTTGTGTGGGTGTGCCGCACCCATAATGCAATGCGCGCACTCCCAGTGTGCAAGCACACATGACAGGCGTGCACCACCACCCATTTTTACATGCTTTTTTTGCCCTCCCCAGGCTCCAGAGGCTTTATAGGAACCTGGGGAGGGCGAAAACCGCTCCCCCCCCCCAGGCCTTCCGGAGCGTCCCTGAAGGCGCCGGTGGACCCAAAACAGCCCTATGAGCAAACCAGAAGTCACTTCCGGTTTACTCGTAGCTGACAGGACAATGCTTCACGTGCCCTGCCAAATGGCTCCACGTGCCACCTGTGGCACACGTGCCATAGGTTTGCCATCACTAGGCTAGAGACTTTTCAGATGCCATGAACTCATATAATGCTATTCTATAAATAAACATAATAAACAGGCATGGAGCCATTCAATCCTCTATTAAAGCAATGTAAACGTAAAAGTTATCCCTCAGGGCTAAAAAAGTACTCATAGTTGAACATGTGGTATCTGAAAAGATAAAACTTTTAATCTGTTTTTTAACCTATTCCAGTCAGTCAAATAATTGGAATGACATGGAAGTTTAAAATGAAAAAAGAATGTTTTCTCATCCCTTCGTTTTGATAGGAAATATCTGACATATTTTTCTACCAAATTATATCCATATACATTAATGTAAACAGAGCAATTAATGCATCAGACATTGTTTGGAACTGAGCACAATTCAGGTTTCTAAAATAACATTTCCATACTTAACTGTTTATTTTGGTTCCTTATACTTATTCTTCTTTAAGTGAGCTTTTTACTATAGCTCCAATAATATTTCCGTCAAAATTCAAAATTTGAATTTAGTATGACAGGTCAGTTTAACACTGTCACAGCCATAGGGTTTCACATGCCACTTTAGAAAAGTCCTTTAAAAAGAAAAGCCAGACACCATCCCTTTGCTACAAACAGAAGCTCATGTCAGAAAGCATTGCCAACGAATACATTTCAAACTTCTTTAGATCACTATGAAGTCAGTTATGCTAACTCATTTCCATTTTATTGTGTCTAATGAGCAGAGTAATAAATACATTCTAAAAACTAAAAATATGTTTAGCTATCTGAATTCAGTTAAAAATAGAACTTTCTGCTATGTGTCAATATGAATCTATCATAACATCATCAGTCTGCTATACTGAGAAGTTGAGTTGATAAGCAAATGAAAAAACTATACATTTTACAAATATGCAGAATTTGAAATTATAAGATAGGCTTTAAATATGTGCCATCAAAAAATAGCAAATCCTAAAGCATTATTTATCCTTGGAACAATCTTTACACATTATTTACAGCAAATCCTAGAACATTTCTTTACACCTGAGTTTTAGACCAGTTTCACATTAAATAAGAAAGTTGTCATATGTTAGCAAGATTTTAATCAATACAACAACAAGGTATGCAGCAATTATTAATCACCATGGTCCAGGCAATCTTAAATTAAGAAAAACCTGGATACACTGCCTGAAATACAGTGATACAGTTTTTATTTTTGAACTGAAGCCTGACTTGCATTAAATTTCAATAAAAGATGAAAAATAGAGTTTGCTAAAATTGCAGATTTACTACTTTAACTGGAACTACTAACATTATAAGATCTCTCCATATATTTTATTTTGAAGAAAAATTCATTTGTATGAAATTCATATTTTAGATTAAGAGAGCCAATGCTAATAAACCTTCTCTAGAAATATTATAAAATTGCTATTCTGTAAAGCTTTTTTGTAGGTATGAGGAAGATCATTTGAAGGCAAACATTATCTTTCCATTCTTCCAACATGTTGATATATTCACATTCTGCTTCATTTGGAACAACATGGGAAATTTGGCATACAAATTACATGAATTTATTTATACTTGCATACACATACACAACACAATCTATAATATATTTGCAGCAGCAATTTTCAGAAACAATAGTGATTTAGAATGTTGATACATAACCAAGGATTGTGTTTATTTTTATAAAAGCTGAAATTTGCAATTATATGTAGCTTTTTCTCATTAGGAGAAATATAACACTAATCTGTTGATCATTACAATGCTTGACAAATGAATAAGGTAATCATAAACACTGTAATTCCTTGACAATGATTTATATTCAGAATCTCAACCATTTTAGCAAGTGCATGTCTCATAGATATTTCACAAATTAAGGTAGTACTTTTCATTGTTTATTAGTGTTAAAACTAGTTACAAAACCTGCATCTGAGAAGTACAGCTCAGTCACATTTAGCAGACAATTAAGAATGTACAGGTAGTCCTCATTTAATGACCACAGTTGAGATGTGCATTTACAGATTGGACTGTACGGACTGCACGGACTGCAAAGATCAGTGAGGATTGATCCAAAAATTATTTTTTCATCATAAGTGCAAACATGAAATGAAGCAATCATAAAATGAGGTCTACTGATACATTTAATACATTCAGTATAAGAAATACTACTTTGGACAGAAACAAGCCTAATTGAGAACACCTGTTAATATTCTCAATAATTAAAAATCCAGAACATATATTTTTGAAACTATACACATAAAATTCTCCATTTATAAAAAATTGAAATAAAGTGTTGAATGGGCCGGTTTATTCTCTTCAACAACCGATTATTATAAAATGTAATCTGAACTTTATGCAGAATTCAATGACTTTAGATCTAAGATTTATCACCAAAATATGGCACAGAAAGGGGAAATAGCCATTTTTAAAAAATATCAATTTTTAAAATAAGACAATTTAATGAATGATAAATTGCACAATGACTGCTAACCATATTAAAAATGTCAAGAGTTATAGGACTATAATTGACAACTGCTGGAGGTAAACCAAAGACAACTATCACACCTATTTACCTACTCCATATAGTTCAGTATTGCAAATAGAATAGATGAGTCTTTTCTGTAATCTAAAAAAACCTAACATTCAATCCTGTACATTTCTAGTCAGGAATAAGTTTAATTAAGTCCAATAGGACATGTCTCCAGATTTTTTATAAGATTGTATCTCAAATTGAATATTACACAGAAATAAAAATCAAGCACATTAAAGACATCAGAAATTTTACTTGGTAGAAAGATAAGAATATTGTTACATCAAGTCCACTTAGCTTTTGCCAACTATCAAATAGTTTAAATGTAAGGCTGATCAGCCCAGCTAGAATGGCCACTGGCAAGGAATTGTAGTAGTCTAGAATACATGGTGATTGTTTATTTCTTATATATAGGAAAACATCTTGGTTTTATTTTCACATTAATTAATTGGAAAATGAAGCAGTGAAAATAAATCCAGTTGTCATTTTTAAAAAAACATAATAACATTTAAGTTTTATGGATGGAATGTCCATTAAAATTGAATTTTCATTGTGACGTTTATGCCTTTTGCATCATAATGTTAAAATTGTCAAGTAACCACACAAATTACATACAGTAAATTATATAAATTGTCTGGACTGCTTTGGAAACAGTGGAATATATTCACTGTGGAAATTAAGTCTGAAGTAAAATTTTGTCTCTTCTTAGTCGGATGAATGAAGGTCCAGATATTTGAAGCTTTACTGTATTCTAACATTTGTGATCTTGGTACTGAGAAAGAAAATAGATTAGACAAGGGAGAGTTCTATCACTTCAGTTAATATAGTTACATTCCTTAAAAAATTGAACTTCAGGATTTCTTTTTCCAAGAAAATAGCTATAATTTTGGAGTCTAAAGGAATGCATTTTCTGAAAAGAAATGTAAAACTACTCTGAAAACTATAAATATCTTTTTGATAGATTCAATTATCTTTATATCTGTAAGACAATGGATTAAAATTCATAACCCCTGTCAATACAAGTGTGAATGTGTGCAATCTGCTGAATTCCATAAGAGACTCTTTAACAATGGTTGAATTTGATCCATTGCATTCCAGAGAATCTATAGTGTTTTTTTCTACTGTGTGAATCTATTTTTTTTTCTTTATATCCTTCCTTCCTCACTGTGATTTTTGTTGTCCCTGTGTGCATTCCTAGACAAAAACCTAACCATCTTCTCCCATAACACTTCTTGATCTCCTAATACATGCCTTATTGTCTTGCTACCCTGACTACTAAGGTTTCTGTCTCCAAATCTGGCCCAGTTATCTCTGCATGTTGTGTATCCATTTGTAGAGTCTGATATTGATTATTCTGCACATGATTTGTATTCATGTGCATCCTTGATTTTTTCTTCAATCAAGTTATCTGTTGTCCTACCATTTAATGAATTATTACCAAGAGAGAACTGGAACCCTTTTCGGATTTCTTGTTTGTTAAAAAAATGATCTCTTTGAATCAAGTGGATTGGCTTGCAAAATAAATTCAAACAGAAAAAAGCTGATATTCATATTTTCATACAAAAATAAAATCAGACAATAAAGACCCACATACTGTAGAATATGAGATGTGGTCAGTGCAACTCTAGTTGTGTAAATAAATCCTTCCAGCTCATTTGCCCAAGACAGTGTCACATCTACACTGACTAATTCACCCTGTTGAAGGATCTCTAATTGAAGGTGAGGGAAGAGAGAAGAGAGAAGGAACCGTACTTCTGACTGAACTGGACTAGTGTGGTTGACTTACTGTATGCCGGGCCGCTGATTTCCCCTTATTTTGTTCACATTTCCACATTGTGGGCAATATGCTTGAAACACCCATTCCTGCCATCTAGGAAATAATCCTAACAGGCAAATGGGATCTTATTAAGCACATATTATGCTTTAAGATATTACCATTCTATGATACGATTATCGGTTGGTTGAGATGAATATTACCTGCAGATGCTAATGTTATTTTCTCTTATTTCATCTCATTATAACTTCACATGGCAATGCCTGTGGTATATTCCTCATGATTAGATAGGACATGTTGTAATGCTCTATGGCTATGGCTATGGCTCTGAAATGAGGGTAGGGAACGATGGCAATCACTTAACCAAATTCAATAACACTACAATGGCATAACGTGTCCCTTACACAGTGGAAATGAAAGTAATAGAATAATTTGTGGGTCTAATAATATGATTTTAAAGAACATTGTATTTCCCACAGTTCCACATTGGTTCACTTTAAAAAGTCAGTTAATGTCCTTTTTCTTAACTATATTACTTAATTCAGCAAATTCTATATCCTGAACAAAGTTGGTTGTCAGACTTAGGAACTGCATGTATCATAGCATTTTGTTTCTTTCTCAGCTGAATAGCCTACCTTCAACAGCAAGCAGTCATTAATTCTAGAACAGGATTATTTCCATGCATATTTCAGGAAATGTTTCTAAGTATTAAAACCAGTCACTGACTTCTGCAAGCCTGCTAGAAAAAAATGCCACAAAAATAAAAGCCTATATATGTTTTAAATAAGTCAAAACATAGGTTTGATTCGCAGCATCTTAAATTATGCCTCATTTTTTAAAAAGGAAAATGATGCATTCTACATATAAATTATACAGAAGAAAATCCAGAAATTTGCAAACTTTTTATATACCGTTTTGTATATAAATCCAGATTTGAATTCTGTATATATGCACACGCACACATAAATACAGGGTAGAAGAGCTAGTGTTAAATTCTTAACAGGAAATCAAAGGACCTGTTCTCTCATGGTCACTACAAGTGGTGAGTAACTCAAATTGGGAAATCTGTTTGTTGGGTGGTAGGTGATCTGCACTGTTTCCAGATAGATCAGAAAGAGAGAGAGAGAGTTAAACTGTTGGTTTGATGAAAGACGTGGAAACTTAAAAGAGCACAAGAAGTAAGAATGTGCTATTACATCCTTTGAAATCTGCCAGCGTTCTACAGTGTATGTAGGAAAAGTAGACCACATCTTCATCCTTCACTAGTCTATCTTGTATGATTTGGTAACACCATTACCCAATTCCCTACCAGCAGTCTGTTTGGTAGGAAGCCTTCTCACAAAAGTCAAAGGAAACTAGTTGACCCCATTTGATTCAGGCTTATCCTGGCTTAGTACAGTGAGAGGAGTGTCCATGTAAGTCACAGGCCCTAAAGGGAATAGTATGGAGGAGTCCTATGCTAAGGGACTAAGCTATGAGAACATCAGAAGCCACTTAGAAAAAAAAAGGCTATTTTAAACTCTAGGAACTATTAAACAGTAGTGGCAGACCAAAATAACTATATTATCTGGGCAGTGGACAGGCTGTGGGAAATACCCAGGGGTCATGAGAAATAAAATTGGGGACAGAGAAAATAAGTGTAGATGTAGTATGAAACTACAAAAAACACAAGTAGCACTAGTGTTGTTTCATCTTGGAGCCTTCTAACTGAATTTATTTTTATAATGCAGTACACATTGAAAAGTATTCCTTTTAGAAGCAAACTTTGAAATGGATATGGCTCCTCATATTGCTGAGATTAAGTATATCAGAGATAAAGTGAACATATTTTAAAAGTTAGGACTTTCCCTTGCAAGAAGACGCAGCCCCATATAAGCATGCTTCAGACATCATATTGTTTCCAAATACAACACATGCATCCAATTTTGTGGGATTTCTGCAGGGAAGAGAACAGAGGTGGTCCCTTGTCCCAGTTTAGATTGCATGCTTGTTGCTGGGTTGTTAGTCCCCATGGCTAAAATTGTTGTTTTGGATTAGGAACTTCTTATTCAGCATGCAGGAAAATGAAACATGTTCTGTATAGCCTGCTTACTTTCTAAGTACCAACATTTCATTTAATTGCCCATTCCTTCCAAACTCCCCAAATGTGGGGTATCACTTTTTTCAGTACAAAGGGGGAAGAATCCTATCCAACATATGTAATATTTACACAACCATAACAGCTTCTGTTTATAATATTTTGGGTAATCGTTCTTTCTCCCAAGCAAACAACACAGTATATTTGTGTATGCACTGTTTGTTTGTTTTTAAATGAGCCAAGTATCTGCAGTATTCCTTCTTAAATCCCGCATACGGTGTAAACTACAGCTACACTTCTATGATTTCATTATACTGATGTCATTGTAAAATATAATTTCATTAGATTGTGGAGAAAAATGTAACTGCACACCTAAGTTCTGCAGACTAAATAATATCGCACCCAAAAGCTCTGCCTGGCCATTTGTTATGACCCTTGAATCAGTGAGGTAGGCAAACATGGCTTCATACCACTAGCAAGAGCCCTGGCAAGCTCTTGTTAGAAGAAGGAGAATAATGTTTGAAATGCACTGTGCAACCACAGTGAATTGAGAAGAAGGATGTGGTGAGCATAGACTTATCATAGGGATTTAGAGAAGAGACTAGGGTAGTAAAAGATGGGGGCGGGGTGTCTAAGACAGGGGAACAGTGCAGTGAGCTCTTCCTGTGAAGTCACATTTTCTGTGGCCCCGGGTGGGTTTTGTTCACCTGCTGTTGTAACTACTGCCCTCTGTGCCAATGGGTTCCAGAACACAGAGGACAACTCTCGCATCTCAATCACCTTTTTCCGACTCTTCCGTGTGATGCGTCTGGTGAAGCTGTTGAGTCGAGGGGAGGGCATCCGCACGCTGCTCTGGACCTTCATCAAGTCTTTCCAGGTATTCCTTCCTTCTGCTTTATGTGGCCTTACCTCGGGGGCAGCAGTCACGTTTCACTCTGCTCTTTATGTTACATGTTTATACGGGATACAGCAACAATTTCTGAATGGTCTCTGCCCAGGATAAATTAGTTTCTACAGCCAGGAATCTCAGGATTAGGATGGATGGAATGAAGCCTGGCGGGGTAGAGGATTTTGAAACTCAAACATAAACAGTTTTTTTTTTAAAAAGAAATTTGTAAGATCACACACTTCTCCAATGCAAAATTATTGGACTTTTATTCCTGTCAATACAAGTGTTAAGGCAAAAAGTGAATACAACAATTTTATAGTAAAATTGTTTTTATATTAAAATAAAGGTGATGCACTTTCCGTCCATCAGGTCAGCTTGCTGATGCAATTGGGGAATCATTCAGCTATGCAACATTCCCCAATATAGCACCCTCCAGATGTGTTGGACCACATGCTGGCTGGGGATGATGGGAGTGATAGTCCCAACACATCTTAAGAGCACCAGGTAGGGGAAGGCTGATCTATGGCCATTACTGGCAACTGGACTCAGTCCAAATATGGCAAGAGACCCAAACCCTTATGCATATCTTGGTCTTGTTTTCTAGCTGACATAAAATCATGGATGCAAGGGGGAAATCTATGCAGGTGGCCACAAAACTGAGATCCCACTGTGGCCGGAGCTATTTCAATTTCAAGGTCACCTGACTCCACAACAATTCTTTAATCACAAGTTATCATTTAAAAGAACATGACATACATTATTATATATATATAACAAGAATACAGCTGACCCAAAGACAGATCCGAGACTTCAGAAAAGGCCCCATGCAATAACGTATTCAGCATCCTCCAGTCCAAATCAAATCTACTGATTTCTTTCTGCAGTATACCAATTCTCTACCTGCAGAGGGTTTCTTTCAGATTTATTCTCTATGCATTTCTTGCTGAACTTTATAGATTCCCAGGTCAATCCTACATACTGGTAGTCCTCAACTTACAACCATTCATTTAGTGCCTGTTTGAAGTTATTATGACATAGAAAAAAGTAAGTTACAACCAGTCCTTGCGCTTATGATCACTGCTGCATCCCCATAGTCACATAATCAAATTCAGGCAGCTGGCTGCAGCATCCCAGGGTCATGTAATTGCCTTTTACAACTTTCCCATTTGGCTTCCAACAAGCAAAGACAATGGAGGAAGCAGGATTTGCTTAGCGACTGAGATTCTCGTAACAACTGCACTGATTTGCATAACAGCCCATCTCCCCGAAGGGACTCGGCAAAAAGGATCATAAAGTCAGACACAGTTCACTTAAGCACCATGATTAACAATAGAATCTTATCCCAATTATGTTTGTAAATTGAGGACTACCTAAAAAATTTTTTAACATTTATACGTGCCCATGTAATGAAGAAACATGATGGCTGCAAGAGGGATTCAACTCTTGAATAACATTATTACTTCTTAGAAGTATCTCAGACAATTATAGATAAATGAAAATTGACTGTCTAAGTGGAACAAAATGATACGTTCACTTTCATTCTAATTTCAGGAAGCAATATTTCTCCATTATCTCTGAAATATGATGACCAGAGTCCAATATCTACTGGACTACTTTTTTCAACAGTTTCTCTTTGTGAAGCTCCATGCCCATTGATGGAAATAAAATTAATGGAGCTCAAATAATTTTTTATTGAGTGAATTACGCTAACATTTTTCCCATATAAATATTGCATTTCAAAATATTGGATCTATATATTTATACTGGATAGTTTTGGTTCTTATTCTATGTATTCCTCATTTCTAAATTTTTGATACTATCTTTTAACAATTTAACAATGCTCTTACTTTTAAAAAATTATTAACAGTTGGCACATACAATTTTTAAAATGGGAAGAGTTATTGATGGTTAAAATTGTAGCTAAATGAAATCATCTGGAGACAATATATATATGTTAGTATTATGAGCTGATCAATAACACATATAATTGTAAGAGGCCAGGATGGTACCATTTTGGGCTCATTAGCCCTCGTCAGCTGGTCTTACTTACTGTTACTGGGATTTGAACCGGCACCCTTCAGCATATAGGCAAGTCTTCCTAATGCCTAGAGCCACCCGGCTTCCCGTGATGTCATCAGCTTTACAGGACTCTGTTAATGGGAATATATATTTTACAATTCCTGTTTTGCCCCATTGAGGGAGGAGGCATTTTGTCTCCTTCTCTGCCTTTCGCCTCAACCTAGAGAGCATCCAGAGCAGAGAGCCATGAGATTACTATTGTCTTTTAGATATGTGTTATTTTTTTATGAGCTGATTAAACTGTAAGAGGCCAGGATGGTACCATTTCGGGCTCATTAGCCCTCGTCAGCTTATAACTTATAACTTATAACCTTTTCCTATCCAAAATTTGTAAAAACCAATAAAACTCTTTTAACATTAAAAATAAGTAAAGGATATTTAAAAAGTCAAATTATCTGATGGAGTTATTTTGACTTTATTTTTAAGTGAATTGGAAACTGGCCAAAAGAGTAATGATCTGCTTATTTATATCTGTGTTACTTTTTTAATTTTTAAAAAGTTTTTGTTATATTTTGGAAATAATATACTTGGAGATACAGAAATGTTTATTTATCATTTCCCCAGCTATTAATTCAAATAGAATCATATGCAATTGATTACTAGTATTAATAAGTTGCTGACGTTATTTATTTATATATTTTTGTAATAGGAAAGCAATATATCCAAAACTTGATGAATGCCCTTTTTAAATAACAATTCACAAAGAAACATATCACATGTGTTTTCAGCGTGAAATCATTGAATCTGCTTGATCTTTGGAAAATGTTCATGCCTTTTAGTTACATCGCACATCACATTCAGTATATATTGAAAACTTGATAAAAATAAACAAAGTACACAAAGATCTCTGAAAATATGAACAACTATCATATTGTAATATTGTTTGTTCAAAAATTTTTTTGTTCAAAAGGTCTTGTTTGTTTCAATATTGCATTTGTTCAGCCAATTTCATGGAAGTCAAGCTCTTGATCAGAAAAAAATGGTGCCATCAAACAACCATAGAGGTATTTGTTATTCATGCCATGTATTTAGAGAAGAGTACGTCAACATAAGTAAAAAAAAATGTAAAAAATGGTATAGAAGGTTGTTTTTTCCATTGAGAAAAAGGTAGTCCTAACTTACAATTTTAGTAAAAGGCAGAAAGCTATTGTTCAG
>JAPKID020003933.1:0-12000 GCA_026931265.2 Tropidonophis doriae
TTACCTGTACACCGCCCCGAGTCCCCTCGGGGAGAGGGGGCGGTATAGAAGTCAAAGAAAAATAAAAAAAATAAAAATAAAAAAAGCAAAGTCAATGGGGAGGCCAGATTCACTTAACAACTGTGCTGCTAACTTAACTGAAGAAATTCAGTTAAGAAATTCACTTAACAACTGTCTCACTTAGCAATAGAAATCTTGGGCTCAATTGTGGTAGTAAGTCAAGGATCACTTGTAACATTTACAGTGACAACATAATTGTTTTTAATTTAATACTAGGTAAAGCTTTTTAAATCATGAAGTGAGCCATACCAGACAGTTGGACTAAAATTGAAACTCCCATTTCCCTGAAAATAAGCCCTCCCCAGATAATAAGCCCAATTGGGCTTTTCAGCGCATTCGCTAAAATAAGCCTTCCCCTGAAAATAAGGGGTGAAAAGAAAATAAGACCCTGTCTTATTTTGGGGGAAAAGGTATATGTGATATAAAAAGGAATGAAAGCATCCTCAAAGGAAGTTATCTTGAGCAAAACAATAGAGACACTTGGCAGTTTGTGTATATTGTCATCAACAATATTTTCTGTCCTTTTTAAACTCCCATATTATATGGGTGAACATTGCTGGAAGGGATTTAAGTTTCTTTCCTCTTTCCTAATAGTTTAAATCAGGATTGGTGAGCAATGGCTTCTGTCAGGACTGGATTGCTCTATGTTCACATGTGCTACCTATTTAATAAATCATGCAATTTATTTCATAGAAACATGTTTTGGCTTGGTAAGGGAGCTCTGCAAGACTTTTCAGTTACCAATACAATCACTGCAGAAAAATAATACATTACTGGTCTGAAGTTCATAGTTTTACAATCTAGTTCTCTATTCACATCTGTCAATAATTGCAATCAATATGTCTAGCATTGGTGAGTGGGCCTGCACAAAGTAATTAAGATCTTTATATGCTGCCAAAGCATATAAGCAAAACCATTCTCTTTGCTAAACGCAAAGAGATACAGGCTTGAAATTGTTTGATATTCTCACTCTCTCTCCCATCCAATCTTTTCCAACAACTACAGACACCAAAACATAATACACTTGTACTAAAACCTCTTCTGATGCTTCAATTTGTCTCCAACATCAGAATTGAACTCTGATATGTATAACATCTGAGCATAACCTTTTTTAGATCTTACAAGTGCTGGACGATGCTCAGAGTCATGGGGAAAACTGTGGAAGAACTCAAGGGAGCAGTGAAACAATGTAACTGACCACTTTCCTTTTAAAAAACAAAGGAACCTCCCTATTCTTTAATGAAGCATCCTCAAGGAAGGTTTGCAAAACAGTTTTTCAAAGCTCTGTACCACTCTGTTGATTAGTACTACTACTGAGATGAAAACCCTGAGACTACAATTTCTAGGTGGCCTCTTCTTCCTCATTATTTCTCTTACATGTTTCTTCCTATAAAACTTACTACTACCGATGATCTGAGACTTTCTCCCTTTCTATCTCTGTTTTTATATTCAGGCACTCACCGGTGTTATCTGCATTTTTATACACAGTTGGGTGGCTACTGTCTAAAAATGAGGACCATAAATATTTAAAGCACTCAATTAGCCTGTAAAACATAAGAAAGGAAAAGCTGAAGTCCAAGATGTGATTTATGCTTTCAGACAATTCCATTATAGGGAATTTGAGTAACTGAAGGGCAAACAATTTGTTCTAAAAATATAACTTTTGGCAGCAGCCGTGCACATAGAAAATAAGGTAGAAAAAGATGTACTGCTACGTCATTCCACAGAAAATAGCTCATAACTACCATGAAAAAGCAATGGATTTAAGTTCCATCATAAGAATGGGAATGTCTAATGCTAAGAAAATTGAAAAAATATTGGAAAATTGAAAAATTGGACAGTTTACAGGTTGAATGAGTAGGGAACCTGCTTTGATAGTCCAAAACAAATGTCTAAAAACATCAAAGAGGTTACACCCCTTTGCACTAACCCACATAGCCCTGGTGCATAATCTGGAAGTCCTCCTGGACCCAAGCTCCTGATTGAAGAGCAGGTGGCAGCCATGGCTGGGATGTCCTTTGCTCAACGTCAAGTTCTGCACCAGTTATGCTCTTTCCTGGACAGGGAGGCTCTCTGCTTGGTCACTCATGCTCTGGCCATGAGCCTGTTTGAATATTGCAAGATATTATGTCAGGGGACATAATGGTTCCGTAGCTTAATGTTAAAGATGATGAAGTTCAAGCTTTAGGACTGCATGGTGGTGTGCGCTCCCATCAATCGCCTCAACTTTTGCTCAGCTAGCAGTTTGAAAGCATGTTCTATGCAAGTAGATAAATAGGTACCACTTTGATGGAGAGATGAGCTGGTGTTTCAGGCAGACAGTTAGAATCCTGCTGGCATTGAGCCTTCTTGGTTGCCACACCCATTTGTGAGAGAGCTTTGGTAGAAGGGGAGAGCCTCAGACGACACTACATGAAAGCCATGTATCTTTCTTTCTGGAGCGCAGTTAACTCACTCTCAAGTAGTGCTCCTCGGGAAGCATGGGAACATGTATAAACAGTTAGTAAACAGGCAGGCAAACTACTACTCTGCATTAGCAATGTTATCTCCTTGCCAATATAACATTGTCATAAGCTAAATAAATACATAAACCCATAAAAGTAAAGGTTCTCCTCGCACATATGTGCTAATTGTTCCCAGTTCTAGGGGCCAGTGCTCATTTCTGTGATCATGTGGTCAGCATGACTAAACACCAAAGGTGCATGGAACACTGTTACCTTCCCAAAGGTGGTTCCTATTTTTTCTACTTGCATTTTTACATGCTTTTGAACTACTAGGTTGGAAGAGAAGTAACGGGAGCTCACTCCATTACGTGGTGCTAGGGATTCAAACTGCTGAACTGCCAACCTTTCTGATTGACATGCTCAGTGTCTTAGCCACTGAGCCACCATGTCCTAAATAAAGTTTAAGGACAACCTGCAGTTAAGAGTTGAGCCTAGTGTAGCAAAATTTGAGTTAAAACCACAATGATTCAAGTTAATTACACAATACTACTTATACAATCTTTCTCTCTCTCAAAAAAAATATTTAGAGGGTAAGACACCCCTAATACCACTCAGTGTGGGTGTTCTGTTAAGATACAGCCTGTTGTGCCTTAAAATGGCTTTTACTGTACAACACAGTGGAGTTCCCATGGTAATGGCTTCACAGTGTTCCCCAAGGGGGCTCCCATTGGTAAGGGGGAAAATCCAACATTAGAAATTATGCTTGGTTCAGACGTTTTCCCTCTATAAATAAATACCTGGGCAACACCGGGTTATCAGCTAGTACCGGGTTATCAGCTGTTCCAGATTACATACAAATTTGACCTAAGGTCATACCTTGGGAATGGAACTGGGGACTTACCTGTAAATTAAAAATAAAACAGTTCAAGATTCCAATCAATACTCCTAAAAAGAGATTCCCACAGACCTTGGCACCAGCTTGATTTTCCTTGAGGCTTTTCTCAATAGGCTACTTCTTCACCCATGTCTCACTTTTCATACTATCCACATTTTAAGTCCATAAATACATATCTAGCTTATCTGTAGGTGATTGCTGGCAGAAACCAAACATGACAAGCATAAAGCTCATTGGGTACAAAATAGCTTTCTTTTCTCCAGCGTGTTAACAGAAATTGCACTCTTAGACTAAAGGTTGACAAATTACATTTTCTTCAAAGAATGCTTGACTGTAAACGACGAACATTTATTAAGAGGTTTTCCACATATCAATTGGCAATAGGAGACCATTGCATGGTTATTCAGAGAAATATGATCAGTTCTAATGATGAATTTTAATGCATTTTATGGAAAAAAATTATTAAGAAAAGAGAAAGAATTCCAGCAGCCTTGTGTTGTTTACTGGTTAGAGAAAAAGAATGAATAGAATGCATATTACCAGTTCAGTTTGGCTTTGGAACATGTGCTGACTCTAATTAGGTTGTTTCAGAGAGATCTGAGGCTTTCTGAGAAGGAGGAAGATTCCCTCTGAAACAATGAAAAGCTTCACAGAATGTTAAGCTTTGTAGGGCTGCCGAAAAAACAAGTCAAACAACAACAGCAGCAACAGCAAATTTTGTTCTGTCCTTTTTCTACATGGAACATGACACAATAGAAGTGGAGTTTGATGACTCATCACTTTGTCTTCTAATTACCGGAAATGGTTACAAGCACAGTGCATTAAGGGTGAGATGTTAAACCTTTTATATAAAGATCCGTTCAAGCATGAAACCAGTTGGTGAGGAACAAAATATAGGACAGGAGAGACCTGGCTTAGAAGTAATAGATGTGAAGGCAATCTAGGGTTGTCACTGACCACAGTACAAAGTGTCTTCGCTGCAATGACATTGCTAAAAAGAAAATGCTATTCTGGGGTACATTAACAGGAACACTTTACTCTGCCCTGGTCAAATTCCATTTGTAATGCTGAACCAATGTTTACAGTCATTAAACATGTGCAAACTAGTGTAGGTGACATGAAGGTTAACGTATGTATGGCCATATGTGTGAAGGTTTTACTGCTGTAGATGTTCATTCTCAACATGTTTACAGCAGCCACAAGCAAGAAAATAATACTATGAGCATGATCATTGTTATACATTCTGGATAAAACACCAGAAAGACTCTAGAAATTTTATGGAAAGCAAGAAATAAACAAGTAAGTAAACAAGCAGTTATTCATTCAAATAGTATGTTAGAATAGAAATTAGTGGGTCATCTGCAGAGTAAAGGTATTCTAGGTCATTTGTCCAAACATACAAAGAGCACTTCAATAAATATTTCCTGATGTTGAAAATTTAGCCTGAGTTCATGCCTTTCAATAAAATTTGTTAATCTGAAAAAGTGCTACCAGACTCCTTCTGATTTTTTTTCTTCATTTTTTCTTTGGCTGATCCTTCATACAGTTTCTTTCTTATACAATAAGAAGCATACAGTTCTTCAGAAGAATTGACCCTTGCATCTCAGTATTTGCTCAGCAAAAACATTCATAGTATAAAATGAATTATTTCATGGTTGTAAATTCTGATTGAAGCTCCTGTCCAAAGTCGGATTGTAAATATCAGAAGAAAACTGCTGAGAACTAAAAATCCTGAGGTTGAGCAGATTCAAGACTTGACCCCTCATAATTTTACTGAAACATTTGTGAAGGTATAAGTCTGGAGAATAGCACTTCTCTTTACATTCAGCTAATGTCTTCATATAATCCCTGAAGGAAGGGGATTGGAATTTAATTTCACTATCCTAGAAAGAGCATCATACTTCTTGCTTGACATTTCATATGGAATTTTTCTTTCATGCCTGCATGTGCTTATTTAAGCGCATTTTCCATACATTGTCATAGGAACACAGACAAGTTTCAGGAAACATGATTCATTTTTAAAACATCTTGCTCATACTGGGAATTACAGATGTAATTTCACAGCACATCCTAAGAAAAGTCATGTTATGAATAAGAATAAATTGAGCAATAATCTCCCCCCATTTCCGGATCCCGGTCCTTTGAGTTTTTCAGAAATGTCTACCTTTTCAGATGGATAATTGCCTGCCGAAGTAGACATTGAGCGTGCATTTGCCAAATCTCCAACTGATACATATTTCTTTCCCTCCCTCCCTCCCTCTCTCCCTCCATCCCTCCATCCTTCCCTCTCTCTCTCACTCTCTTACTCCCCACAGCCATTTTGTGAGGAAAGCAGAAATACCTGTGTTTAATATGCATCACACCAACTCTTAGCTTTTCAGACATTGGCCTTTAGAAGCACAAAGACAGCATATGAATGAAGGATCCATACAAGGGCTTTCATATTCGGATGTAATGCATAATATTGTTCATTACACTGTATTTCTCTCTGGGCCTCTGTAATTACATGGTGTTACTCTTGCCATTTCATGTGAGGAAGAAAAAATGTAGCATGATGTGTTTTACTGTCCTCGTCTTCACTTATGTGACATTTTATTGGCAAACGTACCCATACAAAAATAATTACTTTTCAGGAATGAAGGCAGAGAAAATTACAAAATCAAATATTCAAAGCTAGCCTGCCCTACCTCTAAAAGGAAGCTAATATATTTTACATTCTTCATGCTCGCTGCTTCAACTCATCCTGAGCATACTTCACTGTCAGAATTTTTTAATGCCCTGGATTTTAACTAGAGCTCTTCCACTTTACTGATGGCCCTGTTAGAAAGGTCAGGCTGCTCTTTCCTGCCTCCAAGCTGAATCAGCTTCTCCCCTTCAAAAGGACGGGGAAGCTATCACCATCTCACTTTTTTGGGGGGGGGGAGGGGAGTGACTGTTATTGAGTCTTTAGGAGAGATACAGATAATAAACAGGATACAAAGAAGAAATTCATAGAAAAGGTTCAGTCAAAAGCAAAGAGAAATGGTGGCAGACCCTGCAAAGGAGTCTCTTTCCCCAATTATATGCAATTGCCAAAAACACACACACACACCCAAGTCCTGCCCCCTAAAGTTACTGATCTGGGAATTAGCCCTACTGGATGCACATGTTTAGAATTACAGCTTTAGCTTGCCAAACAAGGCTGGCCCCAAGCCGTTCTGTTCCTCACAACATATTCAGTTAACTAGAAATGGCAACTCATTATCGACCAAAGATATATCCTTCCCTTTTGGGAGATAGCCATATATTTCTAATTAATTTCAGGATGTGCTTAGCATAGCTACAAGGGGGCAGGGAAAACACTGGCATCTGGTCTGTTTTGAAAGGGGAAAAAAAGAGCCCGGCATTTTTAATTGGTAGGTGTTTCTTAAATAAATGTTTCATATGATTACATTCTTCAGGAGAACAAATCTGCTTTGTGGCTCTCACTGTGTATCCATAGGCTTATTCTGACACTATCATTTACCAAGCCTTGAATCCTCATTACTGGACTCAGCGGGCAATAGAAAACCGCTGTCCTGATACCATCCCTGTTATCTGTTTTAATAAAAATGTAATATCCTCTCTCTCCATACACTCTCAGAATGTTTAAACAGAAACATTCTGTTCCTTTCCCCCTTCCTCCCTGCCCCCTTTTCCGCTGTTAGTGGTCAACTCATAGAAAAGCTCTGAATCATATTGTTTTAATCCTTAGAGATGAAGGCAGAACAATTTCATTTTGCAGCTGGGCTGAAGAAATAGCATTTCTCAACAGGACTGGCATTTTCTGTGGTGACTCCCTATTAAGTGCCCGTTGCCTTCACATTCAGGAGACGGGAAGCCAAATTGATGCAATCAGAACGTCTTTTTCTGCTTTCTGAATACATGGTAATTGGCTTTGCTTTCCTTTTCAGTTCTGGCAGTCACAGGCTTGATATTTTAGCTTCTCTCCCGTGGAAAAAAAAGTTGTGTTTTCACATATCACAAATGTGCCCAGCGGCATATGGATTGGTATGGCTATTTGTAATATTGATAATAGTAGGTGATTTCAGGTTTATTGTGCATCAGCAAATGAAACCACGTCGTGTCAAGTGATCGCCATAAAAGACTGATGAAGTGAATATGCTGCTGCCTATCTATCAGGCTTGTGAACTTCCTATAGAGATTTGCATTTGATGTGCTTTTAGTTTGATCTGGAAGGATATTTTTTTTCTGTTCTCAAAAGAGCCTCATTTAAAGTACTTTTTGCTACCCTGTTGTTCACTCTTCCTGTCAAATAACAAACACAAATCACTTGATATATGCAAAGGCAATAGTAGATAACTGAATCTCAGAAGGTCCTATGACCTGGATCCCCCCCCCCCCCCGCTCTATTACAAATAATGTGTATTTAACCTCTTCAAAGGTCATCTCTCTGGCCCCATTATCAAATTATTTGAGGCAAATTAAATGGGGATGTGGAGGCTGGAAACAGGTGTAGGGGCCAATGTATATGTTTCTACAGAAGGTTATGTGCTGGTTGCTAAGTTACTAATCAGCTGCAGGAGTTTGTTATCTCTCCATTTGAATGCTCTATAATAGATATCCTCATTCCTGTTCAAGGAGTGATTCTAGGAATCTATTGAGTGGTATTCTGACGGGGGAAAAAGGACAGATTATAACTACATCAATATATATATTTTTACCCTAATTCTAATGATTGAGTAGCATCTCCCAGGTGACTCCTAAAAAGCATTGTCAATATGCTAAAGGAATACCCTTATTAATGACTGCAGTTGAGATCATACACACCAGAGCCTTTGCTTAGACTTCAGGGATATGAATCTTTCATTGTGGGTTGCTTTTCACTATTCAGATAATAATGCCCACCCTTTAAAAAAAAACACCCAACAACAACCAACACACTGGGTCTACTTAAAGTACCGTAGATTTTAAATTAACCTTTTAAAAATCTAATATGAAACTGATTTTCCCAAATATAGAACAGCAATATCCAATTCCCAATCCCTCCATGCAACATGAAGCATGGGAGAGTGGCCTAGGTTGTTGTTGATTATGTTATTAGTGATGGGAAATAAAAGCTGAACAGCAAGCATTGGCCTATTGAAAGAATGCTGAGGAAGGAAAGTCTTGATACTTTGGATTTAACACTATTTTTGATGTTTCTATTTCTATTTTGTATTCCCTGGTATGGTGTTTTCCAAGTATTTTAGACCAGGGGTCCCCAACCTTTGCAACTTTAAGTCTGAAGGACTTCAGCTCCCAGAATGAAGGACTTCAGCTCCCAAGAAGTCTGAGAGCTGAAGTCCTTCAGACTTAAAGGTGCAAAGGTTGGAGGCCCCTGTTTTAGACTTCTTATGATATTTGGAGAACATCAGATAGAGAAAGGCTGCTTAAATAAAATAATGATATTCCTCATTTGGCTTGCAAATGAGTATTTTTCTGAAAGAAGAACTGCATTTATAGTTTTCTGCCATTAATTACAGTAATTGTGATTATATTAGTGAATCATCTCAATTTTTAAGATATTTTTTATCCCATTTTTATTATTTTTATAAATTATTCAAGGTAGCAAACATGCCTAATACTACTCTCTCCTCTGATTTTGCTCAAAAACAACCTGGTGAACTTGGTTGGGCTGACAGAGAGTGACTGGTCCCAATGGCATCCAGTCGACTAAGGCAGGACTAGAATTCCCAGTCTCCCAGTTTCTAATCAGATACCTTAACCACTAGACCAAAACATTATCTTCCTCATATTCAGAAAAGGAAGCCTAACAAAAAAGAGGGTTGATTCAACACTTAAGTTTGCTTTAAAAAAAGTTTTAAAAGAAACTGATCTAAAATGACAGAAAATAACCCTGAATAACGAGGCTTCTGGTTTTACATTTCTCTTTAATTATTATTGAATAACCCTCCTTTTATTCCCTTGAGAAATGTTAAATTGTGTTTTGGTCTTCTTTATACTGCTTTATGGTACAGATTAAAAGGAAGAAATTTCTAAAAGGAAATCTAAACCTGTTCTTCAGGCTGTTTAGGGACTTGCTGAAATGGAGTTATGAATAGCTCTGATAATGTAAGTACCAGTCAATGTAGATTTTTAACTGTGCTGCTCTGCCCAGTGAATCCCTCCTACTGTTTCAAAGTAAATAGCTTTCTGTCCTACCTCTTAGCATTTGATCAATGCCTTTTTTGATGATGGAATGAGCTCTGGAAAAACAGCAGGAAAAAAGATGGGGATGTTTTACACACACACACACCACATATATACAGATATGCACACACACACACATATATATGCATGTATAAACTTCTGGGAGAATGGAAGGACCTGAGAGTAAATACACTTAAACACACCTGAATATAAGTGTGTGGAAAAAGGATTGCTAGTTGCTGCCATAATCATAAAATTAGATGCTACATACAGCATTTACCCCCAGCTCACAACTGTAATCCATACAAGTGGTTTCTTCTTGATGCGTGTGCCAGACAGTGTCTTTGTAAAAGGCCAAAAACCTCCACGGTTCATTTTCCCCCCACAAGCACTTAAGGGTCATTAATCTGACACTGCAGAAAATGTATCATTCACTCCAGGTTTTTCTTTTTTTCTTTTTGAGGGTTTCTTTTTCCTTTTCTCTCTTCAGATTTGTTTTTCTATTGCAAATGCCAAGCTATTCAGCTCGCAGGTTATTGATCAAGCAGAAAGAAGCAGAATATGGATGCTTTAAAAAAAAATAGGATTGAGATGGTATAAATCAATTTTATTCATGTAGCAACATCCAAACATTAATTTTCCGATATTACCTACTGGAGAAAAATGTGTATTTATATTATCATTATTTGAACATTGTGTGCCAGAATAATATTTTTGACTACCTGGGAGTGGCTGGGAGAAGGAACTATTGTTGCTGCTGCTGCTGATTACAACTATTATTATAAAACGCAGGCATCCTCCCTCACAACATTAGCTATATTTCTTGGGCTAACAAGCTGATTTATCTCTCTTTTGACATTTTTCTCTCTTTTTCTCTCAACCCTGAAGTCTGGGGAAGTCTGTTTTCTCATATGAAGGAATCTTGGCTTGCCCTGGTTCCCTTCCTGGTTCCCTTCCCTGAAAAGCTCTCCAGCAAGATTTCACAGATAAATTTATCAATCAATCCAATCTTAATCCTTCTAATCAGTTTATAGTAAATTTCATAATCCAGGAGAGCAGGAGAGTATTTTCTCTATTTCTGGTATAAAATGTTTGCCCTTTTTATAGCCCTTTTATCTCCCTGTTTCCCAATTTACTAGTTCAGGCCATTGTTCCTTTCCCCATTCACTGTACACATAGGCCATGGCTGTCCAACCTTGACTTTGAGGTTTGTGGACTTCAACTCCCAGAATTTCTCAATGCTGTCAGGGGAATTCTGGGCATCCACAGTTTTTAAATTTACCAAGGTTGGACAGCCCTGACATAGACATTACAATGCAATGTGGAGTCATAGTAGGAAAGTTTATGCATAAACATTATATATTGATAATTATATATCTTTCCTCTCAAACCAACAGCTCAAATATAGGAAGACAGAATGGCCAAATGAACAAGGCATGCTCTGGAAGCAAAGGGGGATAATGGAAATCTCTTTCTTTGTAGAGTGGAGTACGGGTGGGTGGAATTTCATTATTCCAGGAGCTGTTGTAAAAACAATGGGTAAGTTATTGAATGTCTGAACATTTTGCACTCTCCTGGGAACACAGGGTTGGAACACCCATTGATGTTCTCAATGGGTGTTTTGATTGTTTTGATTGTTTCAAGATCAGCTAGAAGAAAGAAATTGTTTTGAAATACTTTAGAAGCACTGGATAACTGAAAACAGTGAGAATGCTGAGTCTTGCACTGTGTGATGAGGCCACAAAAAGCCAAAAAAATAACACTATGTAATTTTTGTTAATAAAAAAATCTAACTGGATACTACTAAATAATAGCAACTGAAGTGTGTTGTTGTTGAACCACAGCTCTCTCCCACATTAAAGTCAACAAATAACAAAAAAAGTATTGTCCACGTTGAGTCCATTGACTCTTGATTTATTCTGTGGTCCTCCATCTATATCTTCAACTCAGTAGCAAAAGACCGGGATCAGGTATTTTGAAAAACAGAAAAATTGGAATATATATTGGGATCTGAGGCTGCTTTCCTGATAGACATATATGGAACTAACTGGACTAACATTTAATTTCCTGCCTAAATATAGAGTGGACTACTGACACAGAGTTTCTTCGAAGATGACTGATTCCTCCAAACTAGAAGGAAGATTGGAATCTGTCCCATAACACTGCTGAGATACGTGACAGAGAAGGCATGAAATACAAAATATTAACACCCTGATTAGCTTCTTTCTTGGTCATTATACAATATCCCATAGCAGCTATGGCGAACCTTTTTTTGGCTCATGTGCTATAAGTGGGGGAAAGCGCAGAGGGGTCGTGTGTGAGTGTGCCGCACACATAATGCAATGTGTGATCCCTCCAGTGCGCATGCATGCACTACACGTGCTCCCCCCCATTTTTTTGCATGCCCTTTTTGCCCTCCCCAGGGTCCAG
>JAPKID020003934.1:0-11999 GCA_026931265.2 Tropidonophis doriae
TATTTTCTATTACCTTGTTTACCCTTTCCTTAAGAAAAAATTGTAAAAACTAATAAAACTTTTTGAATATAAAAAAAAAAGATATGAGATAATAGCAACAATAGCAGCCCACGCAAATACCGTATTTTTCAGAGTATAAGATGCTCCCAAGAATAGGATGCACCAGCTTATGGGGAGGAAAACAAGGGGAAAAAATCTGTCTCTGCCACCCAGCAATTTGCCTCCTTGCAGCAAACAGTAAACAGTACCAAAAAAAAAAATACAGTTTGTGGAATACCCCAACACTGCAAGTCTTTAAGATGTTGGATAGTCATTTGTCTGAAACGGTATAGGGCTTCCTGACTAGGCAGGGAGTTGGATTAGATGACCTCCGAGGTCCCTTCCAACTTTGCTGTTGTATTGTATTGTGGTGTATTTCTGTGCATGTGTGCCTGACCCATAGAAATAGCAAAGAATTGGAGAAATGTACATTATAGCAGTATATTAATGCCAGAAAGTTTTCTTAAATGTAGTCACACTAACTTATTCCAATTATTTAAATATATTTACTCCAAACTTGACTAAGTCAGGGTCTAACTCAGCTGCCTTATCTTAATACTACAACAGGATACTGTTACATTTCAGACTATACTTGTACAGATGCTGTTAAAATTGATGTAGCTTTCTGGAAGTATATGTTATTCTCTGCTATTTAAAAGAAGGCACAATAGCACTGGGCCTCTTCAGATTAAGCATTTATTTTAAAAAGTTTCTTCATTTTGTTAAGTTCTCTAGAACAATAATAAAGCAGTCTTTAAAAAATAAGTAATAATTTGAACATTAGATAAACATTTATAGGTATTGACTTATCTCCTTGCAGCAAACAGCCTGTTTCAGTTTCAGTTTAGCCTAATTAGCATAAGAAAAAAACTGCCTCTGCCTCCCAACAATTTGCCTCCTTGCAGCAAACGGCCATTAGCAATTCTTGCAACCTGAAACAGCTGATGGTCGGAAGACAATTGCTGTGCTGAAGCTGAAACTCACTGCTTGCTGTTTGCTGGAAGGAAAATTGCTGGAAGACAGAGGCCAAAGGATGAGGCTGGATGGGCGGGACTATATTTGGTGTATAAGAGACAGCCACATTTTAACCCTCTTTTAGGGGAGGGAAGTGCATCATACTCCAAAAAATACGGGTATGTCAAATGCCCCCATTTACAAGGAAATGGGAAAGATAACCCAAAATCCCCAGGGATGTACATTACCCTGAGAAATGAGAATTGGCGGTTAACCTTGTCCATGCAGTGTAAGAATCAAGCTCAACTATAGAACAAGAGAATAACAGAGTTGGAAGGGACCTTGTAAATCATCTAGTCCAACCGCCTGCTCACATAGGACACCCTATACCATTTTTGACAGATGGCTGTCCAGTCTCCTCTTCAAAGCTTCCAATGATGAAACATCCACAACTTCGGAATGCAGCGATTCTAGAGGCAGAGATTCTAAAAGTCAGCTATTCTATGTAACATCAGCTAAAATACAATTCAGGTAGTCCTCGACTTATGACTACAATTGACCCCAAAAACTTCTGTGGTGAAGTGAGATGTTTGTTAAGTAAGTTTTGCCCCATTTTACAAGCTTTTCTGTCACAGTTGTTAAGTGAATCATTGCAGTTGATAAGTTAGTACCACTGTTGTTAAGTGAACCTGGCTTCCCCATTTTGACTTTGCTTGTCAGAAGGTCGCAAAAGGTGATCAAACGATCTTGGGAGACAGCAGTGGTCATAAATATGAACCAGTTGCCAAGCACCTGAATTTTGATCACATGACGATGGGGCTGCTAAAAAGGTCATAAGGGTCAAGAACGGTCCTATGTCACTTCTTTCAGTGCCATTGTAATTTCAAACGGTCACTAAACCAATGGTTGTAAATTGAGGACTGCCTGTACAGGCAGCTGAAGTCCAACTTGCAGAAGACACTAGCAGTGGTTTGTTTTCCTCCATAAAAAGTATGCTCTTCTTGTGATTTACCTCTTGTGTTTTATTAATGCTGGCAACTTTGCTCTTGGCTTGGCCCCAGGACTGGATTCAGGATGTAGGAAACTTCCTGGAGCGACCAAGATAAGGAACGGGAGGGGTTGAAGTTTCAGCACTGGATGCGTCATGGTTTAAGGAGGTCCACAATATTTTGGCTGCAAAAATCCTGGCAAGCTTCAGGTGGCAGCCAGACACACCATTTTTCTGTAGTGTCTTGTGGTTGTCCAGATATTTTGCAGCACAAATAGGCCTTGTTAGGAAGGCCCATTCTTTCCCAGGTGGGACAGAAGCTTTCATGTATGGTCCACCGTTCAAGGAGAGGAAGCCTGAAAGGAGACCATGAAATAACATAGTTCTACTAGGAAGTAGGTTATTAGACATCTATACAGACACTGTGCTTAGCACAGGATATGGTTCTAGCTATCTGCCCGCCCATCCATCCATCCATCTATCCATTCACATACATATTCATAGTTCAAATCAGTTTGGGCAAACCGATAGCTCCGACTATCAGTTTGGAGTGAACCAGTTTTCTCTGACTTTGAAATTCGCCTGCCTGTCCACCCGCCTCTGTGCTATATTCACCTGCATTTCCTTTTCCAAGGCCCAGCTGTTTGCCACGCCTCAGCTATTTTCCTCGCCAGCAGTAATGTGGAAGGTGAGTTTTCTATAAACTGCACGCTCCTGAAGCACGCTGCATGAGTGAAGCAAGCACTCAGTGAACCGGTTGTTAAACCGGTAGGATCCCACCCCTGTATCTGCCTGCCTACCTACCTACCTACCTACCTATCTATAATCTCTGTCTGTCTGTCTGTCTGTCTGTCTATATCTATTAATCATGTCTATCTGTCTAATCTATCTAGTCTGTCTCTGTCTATTTATCATCTGTCTGTCTATCTATTAATCATGTCTATCTGTCTAATCTATTTTATCTATCTATCATCTGTCTGTCTATTTATTAATCATGTCTATCTGTCTGTCTAGTCTGTCTGTCTATCTTATCTATTTATCAATCTATCTATCCATTCACATACAAACCTTCTGACATTCATTACCTCGAGTAAAATAAATTGAACCAATAGATGTGCATGAATAATTACCCTGTAAGGATGGGAAACCGTTTTATTGTTATTGCAAGACTCCAACTTCCGACTGCAATTGCAAGTTCCCCTTGTTTAAACTGAGCTGTCTACTGGGGAGTAAAGTGATCAACATCATAAGGAGTCAGAGGACCCTTGTCTATAAAGTTGAAAATAAGGTTCGTGTTTTCATTTCCTCTTTAGATAAAGAAGAATGTTTGGTATGCAGTGCCTCCAGTTACTCAGATCTCTCCTTTTGACATTTGGGACTTTTCTCCAGCTCTAAGATCTATTGCTATCTGCTACTTCTTGAGTTAGCAGAAACTACACTGGAAGGTTGCACGTAAATCAACTTTGCATCTTTTAAATAAAACAGCATGGACGATTCCAGACACAAGGTTCACCTTTCTTCAAGGTAAAGTTGGGCTTTGGGTCCAAATTGTGTACAGATAGTCCTTGATTTACAACCATTTGCTTAGTGACTGCTCAAAGTTACAACAGCTTAAAAAAAAGTGACTTATGACTGCTTTTCACTTGACCTCATGCAGTCATGTGATCAATTGACTCACATTTATGACCGTTGCAATGTTCTGGGCTCACTTTTGCAACTTTCTGACAAGCCAAGTCAGAAAAGCCAGATTCACTTAACAAGTGCAGTGTGACTCACTTCACAAATGTGACAAGAAAGGTTGTAAAGTGGGACAAAACTCACTTAGTGCCTCGCTTAGCCACCGAAATGTTGGGCGCAACTTTGGTCGTAAGTTGAGGACTACCTGTAATTTGGAGGAGAGTGGGGAGTTTCTCTTGTTGGAAGAAAAGTTCCAAGTGGGGAAAAAGACACTGGAAACATGGAGGCTGCTTGGAAAGATGGTTTAATGGTGGACAGGATCACACGGCTTGAGCTCTTGAACAGAAAAGGGGAATCACATGCTTCCAGATGTTGGGTGAAAAAGAAAAAGGGAAAAAAGGGGGCTTGCTGAGCGATCCTGGATTTTTTATACTTTCTGTTCAGCCCCGCCTCTGTTTCCTGTTCCTGTGTATTCTGATTGGTTGTCAGACTCACAGGGGCAGCTAACTTTGTAGGTTGTGTGTCTTTGACTCTCAAGCTTGGTTGAGTTCCCAGATGTCATGTGGTAAGTTTCTGTTGCAGATGGGTTGCCTGAAGGAAGCAGATCTTTGTTAAGTAGAATAAACTGGCTCAGGCATTTTAATGGCTCTTTGACAAAGGTGAGGACTATTAAGAATGAGTCTGTTTCCTACCTAAAAACATGTTTCTCTGGCTCCTCATTGACAAAGGTAAAGTGTGTGGGGGGGGTGAGTTTCTGCCTCCCTTTTAGGGGGAAAATATTCTGCCTTTTTAATATGTTTGAAAATATCTCATTTTCTAGGAGAGGTGGGTTCTAACTTCCTACAGTGCAGTTTATTTTCAAAAGGTCATATGCGCCCATAACTGACTACAGAACAGGAAGAAAAATATATTTTAAACCGAATGGAGACTTTCTGTCTGTCTATCTGCCTGTCTACGTACATGCAGACACCTCTCTTATAAACAAAGCACTAACATTAAAAAAAAAGAGCAAACATCTATTGGTGATGTACGTCTGATGCCATTGATGTACGTCTGATGCCACTGTTTAATACATAGTCTGGTGGAATTGTGAGCAAATAACACAATAAAAAACTAAGTTTAGACCTCATGTTTCCACAGGACTACAAAAGTCTGCATCTGAGAACTTAAAACAATTATATGCAATCATTACCACTAAATTCCCTTGTTTTGGAAGACTTTGTTTCCTCTGGGAGAATGTGGTTTCATCACTATGGTTTATATTTCTTTTCTGATTTTCTAAAATTGAATATTCTTCCAAGCCTTTCATCCCATTAGTTTAGGCAGGGCAACAACTTAAAAACAAAGCCAACATTTTGTTTCATGTATGTCTTTTGAGCATCTCCATAAAACAATGATTGTAACATTGTTAACTGAATATTAGACATATATGTTTCCTGGTAATTTGCTTGGCACAACAGTTTTGCTTAGCACAATGTCTGGGCTTTCATTCAAAGCCTGGACATTCAAACTTTTCACACTATCCATATTATGCAATAATTTCTAGTTCAAGAAATTCAGTACTAAAACTTTTATTTAAAACCTTCATTAAAAATCTAGATGTTTTTATCTGGTTCCTGTCTGTCCATTTGATCATCTATAATAAGAAACACTTGTCATAATTATGCTCTGCCTCTTACTTCATTTATAGTAAATACTGTTTTTTTGGTAATCCGTTTATTCATAAGCAACATTGGTTTAAGTATAGAAAAGTTTAATTATCAGAGAATACGGCCGTACAGCAAACTGTTTGTTTTTCACTTATATGCATGTTTCGAAGACAACAGCTGATCCTTCTTGATGTGATTAAGCATGTTGCCTTCATTTTCATTTCAAACAGAATGCCTAGTATTCTTGATTTCCTTGTAAAAGCAGAAAAACAATTATTTTATGCATGACTGATGATAGTGATGAAGACTCTGCAGGGGACACAGCAGGATGCTCCAGAAAGCTGAGTGCTTCAAAACAGCATATTCAAATGTCAACATGTGTATATTTGGTTGAAGTTTATTTTACATTATTATATTTTGAAAAGTTTGTTGTAAGCAGGAAAATTTAATTCCAACTTGCCCATTTGGGAAAGGACCTGAAACTAGCCTCTTATTTTTTAAAGGCAGTAGCCTATGATAAAATAAAGCAAAAGGAAATTGAGTTTGTTTAAATTAAGTTTATTTGTTGACATTTTCCAAAACTGACTGCCTAAAAATTTACATAAAGTTGGAAAACAAGTCTTTCATGTCTTCCTAATAAATTAGTTGCTACAAAATTAAAACAAATATCTTCCTAAAACAAATACATTGCCTAATAAAATGTATAAATTAGTTGTCTTTATTTGAGGATTGTGTTTATTGTTCCATGATATTTAGGACTGATCAGTGCTATTAAAATGAATCATTCTGTGTTTGGAACAAGATGCTTACTACATTTTAAAAAAATCTTTAGTTGGAGAAAAAAATTTGAAGCTTCTTTAAATTATCATATTTCCTGTTATTTTAAATTCAGATTGCTGCTTCATTTATTCTTTCTTATTATCTATTCAATATTTTTATGTTTTAATCATTACATTTTAGGTTATGACATTCAAACGCAATTTTGTTACATTACATTTTTAGCTTTGATGTTACTAAAGAGAAAAAAACAACACCACAGTTAGTAAATCTACTAGATACGTATAATCTGTCCTATGTAGTCAGATATGTAGGCAGTGGGAATAAAATAGGATTGAAAGTTTAAACCAAAACAGCAGAGTGCAAGGTAAGCTCTTGAGACTGAAGGAAATCAAAATTCCTTTTCTTTTAAATATGCTAGAAAAACAATTCCAAAATTACTGAATAATTGCTAATATGGAATAAAATAAATATAATTAGAAAATAAAAGATATATAAAACCCACTAAACCCAGTTATATTCGTGCAGGTACATGTAATATATGAAGTATGCTAAGGCTATTAATTTCATACCTGCATATGAAAATTCTGCATGTTTTGGTATGACACAGTTTAATACAATAGCATGTGGTATTTTTCAAAGAAAATTCTTCCAGTCAATAGAAATTGGATGTGGAAGAATTATCTTTAAGAAGATGCATTGCATTTACATGATCTAAAAAGTGTTTAGGATGTCAAGCTGTGGAGTTCCTTCAAATAAAGTCATTGAAAGTTTATGGCATTTCTTTGGGAAAAAAAGTCAATTAGTTATTCAGGCAAGCAGATAGATATAGGCTAAGCATAAGATAAATAAAACCTGATTTTCTGTAAGGAGCAAAATCAGTTTTCCTGCTTCTTTTAAACTGCCAAAGTGCACTTTCCTGTTCCTGCCTGTGTAATACTATTCCACTCAAGGGCTCATTTAGATCTGACTCTGCAATCATTAGATTTTTTTTTTTTTAAAAAAAAACTGGTTTCTTTAACAGGCTAGAAGCTGGGACAATTTGTAATCCCACCTGATAGATGATGGGTGGTTGGAATGTCATGCATTTCCTCCAATGCACTAGTATGTCTCTATTTCATGGCCTTTATAGAAATGATAACAGTAGCAGCAGCAGCAGCTAAATTCTAATATATGTTTGCTGAATGCTTTTCACAACAGTTAAATCATTTGATCATAAGTGGAATTTACTAAGGGTTCAGAAATGGCAATAGTAATTTACGTTTAATTCAGATTCAACTCCCTTTCCTAGGCAGAAAATATAAGCCAATCAAAACCAGGATAAATATCCAACACTCCCTATACAGACCCTGGGAATAGTGATTAAAATCAGCAAAGTACATGTGGGATGGGAGAAAAGGGGATGTTAAAAGTGAGAACAGGAGTTGGGACCAAAGCTAAACGTCATGAGAATTATGTTTTATTTCCTTCCTTCCTTCCTTCCTTCCTTCCTTCCTTCCTTCCTTCCTTCCTTCCTTCCTTCCTTCCTTCCTTCCTTCCTTCACTTGCCTGATCAAATCCTGAATGTGGCCAATAATGATACAATAGTAATTGGCCTCATTCAAGATGGTGATGAGTCTGCACACTGATGTGAGGTTGAACAACTGGCCCAGTGGGAAAGCTGTATCAATTAGAAGCTGAATAGGCTTAAAACTGTAGCAATGACAGTGGATATTAGGGGGATTCCTTCTATTTCATCACCTCTTAGCAAAATTGACTGCACGGTATCAGCACTAGAGTCCTTCAAATATTTGGGTTCTATAATTTCCCAAAACTTGAAATGGACACTTAAACTAGAACCATCATTAAAAAGGCACAGTGAAGAATATTCTTTCAGTGTCAACCCAGGAGATTCACGCTGTTGTGGGAGCTGTTGATACAGTTTTATAGAGGAATTATTGAGTCTGCTATATGTACTTCTATAACTGTCTGGTTTGGTACAGCAACTAAACAGGGCAGGTACAGACTTCAACAAATAGTTAAGACTGCAGACAAAACAATTACAACCAGCCTGCCTTCCATAGAAGACCTGTATATTATTCAGGTCACAATGAAGCCTGAGAAAATATCTATAGACCCCTCACATCCTTAAAATAAACAGTTTAAACCAGGAGTGAAATCCTTTCAGTTTGGCCTAGTTCAGTTCAGCCAGTAGGGATGACTGTCCCTGGTTCTGTGAACCAGTAGTAAAAAGAAGCTTCTGAAGATCATCACAGTTGATTTGCGTGATCGGGGGAAGCTTACTCCTTTGCTTTTTAAAGCATTTTTTTCCTGCCTATTTGCCCCCACTGGCAGGGGAAAAAATGCTTTAAAAAGTGAAAAAAAGTTGACCATGCCCCCCAGTCATATGACCCTCACCACCAAACCAAACCCACAGAACCCATAGGGAAAAAATTTAGATTTTACCACTGGTTTAAACTCATCCCCTTGGAACTGCTCTGCAGGGCATTTCAAAATCAGGTCGATGTCACATAATGTAACAACTGGTTTGCCCAGCACTGAAAATGTGAACAATGCACACTGCTTCAAAAACACAGTGATATAGGATGGGATAGCACCAGGGTGGAAGGGAGGGTAGGTGGGCGGGCAGGGGCACTGCTCAGAACTACTGGTTCACTCGAACTGATCCAAACCAGCAGCAGCCCACCTTTCAATAACATCATCTAATGAAGTCTCCTCCAAGTCCACCTTACCAAAGGAGGTTAGATAAGCCGCCACAAGAAGGAGAGCTTTTTCTATGGGGGCAACCCATTTATGGAATTCCCTCCCCACAGAGGCTCAGTTGGTGCTCATGTTGGTATCAACTGCAAATATTTCCATTTTCTAAGGCTTTATAATTAACCTTTAATTGTATTTTAATTCATATTGTTTTAGACTTTGAATGACTACCTTAGCTTATATGTTGTTTTTATTATGCATTTTTATTTAAATTTATTGCATATATTTTTATTTAAACTGGGGTTATTTTTAGAGTGATTTGTTCTATTGTAAACCGCTCAGAAAGTGTTATGGACAGTTTGACCATTTACATAAATGAATGAATGAATGAATGAATGAATGAATGAATGAATGAATGAATGAATGATTACTGTTTCATAAAATTGTGATGCTTATAAGTGGATAATACTTAGCCCAGGCTAATATTGTAATGTGACATGAATATTTACAAAAATCACATGCATTCTTTGTTATTTATCAGTTGTTAAGGAGAAAGAATACTCTTTTTCATTCATGAAAAATAGTCCAGTACGAAAAGTTGCTCATTGAGAGAGAATATGAGTACTCCTTGGAGAAATGACTACATTGGCAATATAGAATATTACAAGGATATTTTCGTAGAAAATGATAATCTAATACACTACATTGGTCACTTCTTCTTATTCCATCTAATATTCCAAGAACTTTAATTTCCAGCCCTTATCTGCCACAAGCATTACTTCAAAAGGAATAAAATATTTTCCAACATACTGCCTGAGTTTTCTACATCATTTAAAACCTTAATGATATTTTTTGTAAAAAAAAATCTCTATTAAAATAACCAAAGCTTGGAAACTCAGTTTAAAAACCATCTGTTATACAAAGATTAAAAGATTGCATTCTAAATATGTGAATTGTCATAAAACAATAAGCACACCTGGCAGAATTCCATTTTATTAATGACTCATTTATCACCCTAAGGTGCAACCTGCTCAATTCAGCGTTGACCAGAAGTGAAATGAAAAAAAAGAAAGTTATGCTGATACGAACAAAACCTTTCTTTAACAATGATATTGGCAACATTAAAAAAATCCAAAAGTGACCCTTCAACTTGTTATATTCATAAATGTCTAAATTGGGGGTCATTCCATATCTCTGAGCAGGAAAACACATCTCACAAAGGGTTAGTGTAATGAATCTAATGAAAAAAAAAATTACCTACAGGAAGACGAACAAGACATACGTACATAATCTCACATTTTCTTTTCCTCAACCAGCAGGATGACTAATTATTCCTTTGAAATGGGACAATGATTTAGATAATCTTCCCTATGTGGCTGGAAAGATGGTGAAGGAAAATAATTTATTATGTATAACTGGGACCATGTTTTCTAAGTGAAGAAAGGTTTGGCAAACAAAAAAATGATTGACATGTAGATAAAATGATAAAAGAAGAGAAAATAACTGTCTACCTGTCATAACCCATGAACTAGAAAACTATCACATAATTCTGGCACATATTTGTATTGATTATAATAATTAATAGTAAAAGAGATAAACTCTTTTGATGATCAGAGACCATCTTGGGCTCCTAAATCACACATTTGGGGGTCAAAACCTGGCATTCATCAAATATAAAGGATTATTTTGCAGATTTGAAATAAATAATTTAGAATATATGAAAATGAGGTACACGATAATTTTGTTATTAAACCCAGAAAGTACATTACAAAATTCAGATATCTGTTCTATTATTCAAATACAGGAATTTTAAAATGTTACTTCTTCAATCACCAGTAACAGTGTTCATTTTTATTGCAATAAATAATACTTGCTTAGCATAAAATTATCAATTAGCAAGTTGCCTGAATATAAAATAGGCAGATGTCCATCCAGCCTTTGTTTAAATAGCTAGAGTGAAAAGTAGAGTCCACTGTCTCCTGATACAATGTATTTGAATATTTCCCATTATTAATCTGTTTCTCATCATGTTTAGTTAAAATTCACTTATCTATAATTTATGCCCATTTGATTCCAGTCCTGCTCTCCAAAGCGTCATTTCTATGTTCTGTATGAAAGTCTTCCAGGTATTTGTAAGCTGCAATCATGCCATCCCTTTTATTAAAAGTTAACCCTGTTCCAGCAAGAAAATATGCTACATTTTCATTAATACAATTAACTGAAATTTTTTTATAGAAGAACAAATATATTAGCTTTTGTAAGATTCTCTAATTTGTATCTTTAATGTATTTTATAAACAAAATTTTTCTCCTTTGTTTTGATGTCGTTCTTGTTAAAGTTCAAACAGAGATCTCGTACGTTGTTTGCCATGACAGAAGATATATTCGTAATATCTTTAGAACAGTATCTTTAACGAGAATGCTGAGCTAGGTCATTGTAAGCTGGAGAGCCATTCTTGACTGTACAGTAATTGTCTAAATAAAGGCACAGAAGGCAATTCAATTGCATGTAGTATCTACCTTTCTATCATCTTAACAGCCTCATCATTCTGTTATTAATACTAATATTACATAGCATGGAAAATGCATAATTAATTTACCACCATCTCCACTCCCCTGAAAAATGATACAAAGATCAACTTTATAAGAAACCGCTTAATATTGACTACGTGAAGCAAAAATACAAACGAGGAGAATGGAAAATGAAACAATTTTATGTGGCCTCTAATATGACTCAATATCAATATGTATTTCAGTTAGCAAGTTAACAACAAAAACCTTTCACTATTTTTTTTTAAACAAAGTAGCATTTTGGCATTATACTACAAATGCAATAAACTGAGTTAGGCAATTTAATATTTTAATAATTATAATGTTGATAAATTGCATAATTCCAGTTGTGCTCATATAGGCTGGCAAAATCAGGCTTCAGTTTTAAATACTCTGGATTTGAGAGAAATAGAGTCTGAGTGAAAGAAGTTAATAAATTTCAACCAGAGGTTTCCTGATTATTATTGTATAATAATAATCGCAAGCGATTATTAATAATAATCGAAGCGCAAACTCATGGGGTTTTTAATTAAATTTTTAATTCGGCTTTTAGGGGTTCCTACGGTGGGGGGGTGGGACAGGACATTTGGACGTATGCCAGAGGTCAGGGCCGGCGGGTGGAAACAGGAAGACGAAGGGCGGGGGGCGGGTCATCCCATTGGAGGGTTT
>JAPKID020003935.1:0-11999 GCA_026931265.2 Tropidonophis doriae
TACTGTAACTTGCCACAAAGATGTGGGAAATAGTGGATGCCTCACATCAAATTTCCTCTTCAAGACCAGAATGTATTCCCCATTCCCAGAGAACAAATTCTGAAATATTTTATTACCTCTAGAACACTGTAATTGAATATACTGGATTTCATTCTCAAACTTCTTCCCAAACTATATATGCTTATTGCTTTTCTTGGGAATTGGTTGCTTCCCCTATCAGCTCATTACAGAACTTTTTATCTGCTCATAAACTTAAATATGGTCACCAATTGTGCCAATCCTCTGACTTCTTTCAAGTATGACTACAGGTTTGCAATTGTTGTTTTCAAACATCACTGTAGGTGATGAAGACTGAATCTTGACCATCTTTACTTTTGATTCTTAAGGTACCACTGTTAGAAAGTACTCAAGAAGAGATTGGACTTGCCATTTGTCAGAAATGGTGTAGGGTCTCCTGCTTGGGCAGATTGGGTGGGTTAGACTAGATGACCTACAAGATCCCTTCCAACTCTGTTAATTTTTTATGCCAATTTATACTTTCGCATGTTAATATAGCCAGTTCTTGACTTACAACAATTGTAACTGTTTGAAGTAGAGTGACTGTTTGAAGTTACAATGGCACTGAAAAAAGTGGCTTACAACTGTTTTCCACACTTACAACCATTACAGCATCTCTATGGTCATGTGATCAAAATTCAGACTCTTGGCAGTGGACTCATATTAATGATGGTTGCAGCGTCGTGGGATCATGTGATCACCTTTTGCAATTTTCTGATAAGCAAAGTCAATGGGGAATCCACATTCACTTAACAACCATGTTACTAACTTAACAACTACAGTGATTCACTCAACAACTGTGGCAAGAAAAGTCACAAAATGGGACAGGAATCTTTTTTCTATTCTAACTTTCTTATTTAACAATAGAAATTTTGGGCTCAATTGTGGCTGTAAGTCAAGGACTATCTATATATGAAAAAAAAAACACAATTGGGCAAATTTGTTCCTTGCTGAACTCTAACACCCTTCTCTTTCTTCCTGTTCTCTCACTCTATGGAATCTGACTGTCTTACAATTTTCTTACAGTCTGTGCTTACTCAAAAGTGACAGTGATCAAGTTACCCAAAAAGGACAATCAGCAATCTCAGAACAAATCCCCTTGCAATCAGAAGATTAACTTACAGCTGAGCTCACAGAGTCCCTTAGAACACAATGCTTTTTTGGTCATTCTCCTTCTTCCTTGTTTCCTCCCCTATAAAATTTAATTAACAACATACAATACTTAAAACTGCAGTGTAAAAATCAAACATAAAATAGGAAAATGCACCTAAAAATTAAATGCCAGCATCAATCAACCATTTGATACATTTTACTCCCTGGCAACTCCCTGAACAAATCTCTGAAATTTTCTCTGCAATGTTTTTGGAAGGGGTTTTCCATTGACTCCTCCCTAGGGCTGAAAGAGAATGACTGGCCCATAGGAACCCAGTTGGCGTTGTGCCTAAGGTAGGACTTTTTTGCAATGTACATGTGATACTTGATTAAACAAAGCTCCCATAGAAAAAAGGAATTGAACCCTCATCATCTAAAACTCCTCTTCCCAGAGGCAAAAAAGAATACCAAACTGACTCATAATCTTACAGCTTCACTTGCTAAATATTTGTGGCGGACTCTGGCATTAAGCTATAGAGGGAAGAGTAAAGAAAAATATCAGCCTTGAGTCATAGCTATGCAAGAATCTACACAGAAAGGATCCCCCTAATTTCTTCTCAGCATTTATCAGTTAGTTATGCAGAGTGTGCTTTAGTCCGGTAAGATTTTGTCTATTTGTGAACATCAATGAGCATTGCTATTGGTGAACAGCTATGAGCATTTACACATGTCATTACACATGTCATTCCTGGTTTCCCACACCTGACAATATCAGAACTAATTGACAGAACTATGTCAATTAAATTCCATTTTTACTACTTCAAGAATTCAAGGATAAATTCTTGAATTATTTTTATTTATCTCAAGTCAAGTTTACTTTTCCAGTTAATTAGTTCAGGATATGACTTCAGCAAAGACTAATTAAAAGATTATGGGGGATCTAAAGTAACTGAGTTTTTTTTCAGAAAATTTTCTTACATTGTTCCTCTATTCAGAACAATTTGATGTCCAAAGCTGATTCACTTACCTGGTTATAAGCCATATCAAACATGCATAGGACTATGCTGTCAATGATCAATTATAATGCATTGCTGAACTATGTTTTATGAGCATATCCAGTGGCAATATTAGCTTTTACCTTCTAAAATATCAGAAATTATTGCTATTACTTTGTTGATCTTGATATACTTTGAGATCACAGATCAGGATCTTCCATGAAAAGGACAATGAATAAGAAGTAATAGATGGAAACTTATCAAAGAGAGAACTTAGGAGACATTTTCTGACAGTGAGAGCAATTAATCAGTGGAAGCTTCAGAAATTATGGATCACTGGAGATTTTTAGAAGAGATTGGATAGGAATTTGTCCGGAATGGTATAAGGTTTCTTGCTTGGACAGGAAACCTCCTGTCTAGAAGAGACTATAAGACTTCCAAACTCTGTTATTCTGTATAAATTCAAGATGAATGTCTCATTATGCAAGTATTTCCAGCTAAAAGGAAAGGATTAGATTATATTCACATATCTGAATATACTTTCAACTTTTTCTAGATGAGAATTAAATTATACATAAAATACACAATCAAGAGAGTGCTATCTCTGGCTAATTCCTTAAGCCTCTAAGAACTAAGTAACAAATGCTATTCAAATATAGGAAGCAGTAACTCAGCTTTCACATAGTGTCAATACTGCATGGAATTAACGCTGGAGAAAGAGGGCAGTATATCACTATGATCAGTGATGCCAAGAGGCCGTAGAACTACAATCTAAACCAACCTAAAAGACAAACAGAAAGGAAGGAAAAAAGCAGCAGTCCTAACAGGGCGACTTAAAATAAGGGCAAAATGTTTTCTCCATTATTGAAACTGAAATCATCAGAAAAGTAGGGTTAAGTGAAATACAATTGGAACAATAGAAAGTAGTTAAAAGAGCATTTTGCTTTTAGCTAGTTTTCTTTGTGACTTCGGATACATTTTAAAGGCAGAGAGAAATGAAAGAGTACAAAATGTGCAAATTATACACTACAAAGAAAATTGCAATGTCATCAGTAGCAACAATTGCAGCTTTATAATGCAAATAACTAAATGCTATGTTTGTAGAAAACTCAGGTTTAGTGCACATTAGTAACATATGTATCTTTCAATATAAAATAATGGAAGGGCTAAACTAGAATGGATTCCCTTTAAATGCATTTGCTGCATTATGACTGCTCAAACACTTGCAAAACCCACTTGAAAATCAGAAGATAAGGAAAATGACTGACTGTACATACTACAGACCACTGTGGATTTTTCAACTACTTGTACCTGGGTGGAAAAAAGTCTACTTTCAACTCATCATAAAAATAAAGTGATGAACAACTCAGACGAGAGATTTCTAGGAAATAACAGATTATTATAATATAGGAATAATACTACCTGTTATTAAGATCCCTTCTAGAGCAGGAAAGGTTTCATAATGATTATTGGTAAGAGAAATAAATACTTGCTAGGTGGAATAAAGTTTCAAAAACCTGGCCTCACCATCAGAATGCATATACAGTATCTCTTCATCTCAGAGAATCTAAAATAGAAATATACAACCTATAGAGGAGAAAAGGCCATATTGATAAATTTAAAATCCTCACAAGCCACCTGGCACACAGATCAGCTATTCCACAGCTAGTAAAGTGGTGGCACCACAGAAGCTGGCAGTGACAATAAGGCTTGGAGGCAATACCAATGCACGTCTTTTGGGAAGGCAGCTGAGAATTTATTACTTTTTTAAAAGTGCCAGTGGGCTGCACAAGGCTGCTTGGCAGGCCACATGCTGCTTAAGGCTATATGTCATGCAAGACTGATCTAGAAAGTCATTTGATTGCTTTGCTTAGGGTTGCAAGTCATAAGTAGCATAGGAATAATTCTGACAATAAAATAAGCTAATTAGCAAACATAATTCTATAAATATTGGTGAAATAACCATATTTCTTGATTTTTATACTTAAAAGGTTGTAGAGTTTAAATATGAAAGCAGATGTAAACAGAAGGAAATGTATATGGTAGTTTCTTTACGTTGAATTAAATAAATATGATTTCCGATTCCTGACTTTTACTGAAGATTTGGTTGTCTTGACATTTTTGAAATGCTTTCATGAATCAAGTTGTGTGTGTTTGTGTGTGTGTTTGTGTGTGTGTGTGTTTAAACTCTCTCTTAAAATTCATTTTGTTCATTTAACAGAATAATGATAATTATAATAATGGGGTGTGTGTGTGCCCGGTGCAATCTAAGATTGGAAATGGGTTCCCAAATCCATGAAACTGGCTTCTGTCATTATCGTGAACCAAGCTGGGTCCCAGAAGGAGGACCCCTCGGTGATCCTTGTGGAGAGCTACCACCCAGGGACCTGATTAGCTCTGTTGGAACGGTGTCTAGCTTTGCCAAGCAGCTCCTGTTGGCTCTGTGGTGTGGCAGGAGAAACCATTGCAGTCTCTAACTGTGCAGCCTGGACTAGGGGACGATGCCAAAACAGGAAACCATTTTGCCCAGGAATTGGGAGAGTCTGAGAAGAGATGTCTGTTACTGCGCCTAGATGTAATAGGCTTGTGTGGGGACAAGATGGCTTTTCTCCATGTTGATGGAGAAGCGGTGCTCCCTGAGTGTCGAGAGGGTGGCCTTGAGATTCTTGCATGCCTGATTTGCTGACCTGGACTATATTAAGATGTGGTCCACGTAGCACTGCAATCTGATGGGCTGGGTGCAGAGATGGGCTGCTAGTGCTGCGAGGACTTTTGTGAACATCCTCTGTGTGGACAACAGGCAGAATGGGAGGGCCCAGTACTAGTAATGCTTTGATGCATAGCAAAACCTTCGAAATTGCCTGTGGGCTGGTAGAAAGGGGATGTGGATGTATGCCTTCCTCAAGTCCATCAATGTGAAGTGGTTGCCCTCTCTGATCCCCTCAAGGATGGTCTGGAGGGAATGCATTTTGAACCTGCGGTATTTGACATACTGGTTCAGGGCTTTTAGGTCAAGAATTGCTCTCCATCCCCCACCCCACCCCTAATGCTTTTGGGATGACAAATAGTTATGAGTAAAACCCTTGATCTACCTGATCTGGAGTGACCAGTTGAAGTGCGTGTATCTCCAGTAGATGGTGGACCACTTGTTCTATCAGCACTCTGCGAGATGGCTCCCGGGAGATGGGGCAAAGGAGAAAAAGCATTGGGGGAAGTGGAGATAAATTCTAATGACAGGCCAAAATTTATTGTGTTCAGAACCCATCAGTTTGCAAAGGCCAAGAGATGACTTCCGATCAGAAGATCATCCAGACAGTCACTTCTGACGTTTGAATGGTTGGTTAATAGAGCCCTTGAAGGGCTTCTTAGGGGGGAAATGTTGGCTTCCCTTCCCAAATATGTCCTATGGTTGATAGGACTGTCTAGGAATTGATTGACATTGAGGACAAGAGGCATAGAACCTCCCATCCACTCCCTGAAAGGGAGATCTGTGATAGATGGGAGAAGGCTTGTTTTCAGATTTGTGAAAAAGAGAAGGCAGAACCTTGCATTTGTTGTGAGATTCTACCAATAGAGGTTCCAATGGTGCTCTAAAAAGTTTTTCTCCCCCAAATGGAGCTGAAGCCAGCTTCCATTTGGCTCTGGCATCGGATCGCTATTTTTTTAACCAAAGCAAGTGTCTGGTAGAAACTGAGGAGGCCATGGCCTTAGAAGAGAACCTGACTGAATTGAGGGATGCATCTGCTGCAAACTCCATGGCAGCTTTGATTTTATTGAGGTCCCTGTGAGTTCTAGAATCTGATGTGGGAAGGCGTTCCTGGATCTCTTTGATCCAGAGAATGACAGCTCTACTGAAAAAAGAAGTGGAGGTTCTAACCCCCAGGCCAAAGCCTTTGGAAGCATTTGCTCGAAGTACTTATCTTGGGGCTTCAAAACTTCCTCTGGTGCCTGTTAGTGCTGAAAGGGAGGCCAGAGCCACCACTGTGGGGGTCTACAGATGGGATTTCCAGTAGCTTTGCCAGCTCTGGTCCCACATTGTAGAGTCTCTTGTCCAAAGAATCCTGGGTATCCCCATTGTCTTTGGACTAAATCCAAAAACAGTTTAGTAGAAGGAATAATTTCCTTCTCTATCATGGGTTCCAGAAACAGAGGATCCACTGGATCCCGTGCCTGGATCCAAGACCTGAGGGGGAGTTGATCCTACCTTGGCAATCTTTTTAGGCTTGAGAAGGAGATATTTAAACAACGCTGGCTTAAACAAACCCACAAAGGTAGGTTGATCAGGTGTTAAATCTTCATCCTCCAATAAGTCAGAGTTCCTGACTGCCCGTTCTTCCTCCTTCCCCACTGATGGCTGGTGAGACTGAGAGGATGGGCTCTTGCTATGTTGAGACTGTCTTGGTGATGGCACAATTGGAGCCGGAGGGTCAACAGCATGTTGTTGGAGACCTGCAGCAATGCCTTGCTTAATGGCCTCAGGTATTATGGAGGCCATATCAAATCCTACTGCTGGTTAGGGGCCCCTGCAAAGCCAGAGAGATTCCAGCCTCAGGGGATGGCTGAATGGTTTGAAGAACCAGTGAATGTTCCACCGGCCCTAAACTGGGCTGGCCCAGTGATTCCTGAGATTCTTTCTCACTATCTGAGCAGAGGTCAGTAGGCCTGGGACTTTCAAACGGCAATGGCCCTGATAGGAAAGGATGAGGGCTGGCTGGGTGATCTGCAATGACCTGGGTCTGCTGCTTGGCTGTTAAATGCTGTGCCTTGGCAAATTTCTTGTCCAGCTGGCATTGGCAGTGATCCTCCGCCTTTTGAGCTGCCTTGGAAACCTTAGGAGGTCTGCCCTTTGGGCGGGGTTCTGGTGCTGCCTTCTTTCTAGCTGCTGGTAAGCCAGAGGGGCCAGTGACAGGGCTATCAGGAGGGAACAGCTGTGGGCTGATAAGATCCATGTCCCCTCTTACTGGAGAAGCTATAGTATTGGTGATTCAGGGCTCTCTCTCTGAGCACTGCAAGTCATCACTACGCTGTCAGCAAGAAAATGACCCTTCAGGTGCTTTAAAATGGCCACCAAAGCTAAACAAAATGGCCACCAGAACTCTAATTGTCGATAAAATGGCTGCTGGAGCTGTTTTTGGTGCCACAATATAGCGAACCTCAAGGGAGCCTCGTAGTCAGCCGCAGAGAGGACAGAGGCCGTTGGGTTACCACCCATGGGCTTGTCTGAAGATCTGGCCGCAGAGTGTTCCTGAGCATACTCGTGGCACCCGCAGATCACTGAGAAGCAGCAGCCTTCGAATCGAGCAGCAGCAGTCAATTTGAAGAAATTTGGAGTTCCAATGGGCAGGAACCAAAGCCAATTAAAGTCAAATGAAATATTTAGATAAAGATAGCTAACCGCTAATTACTAAATACATTTGGAGGAGAGTTGCAAAATGCATCCAGTCCTGATTGGACTGAGTCTAAAGCTGGGAGAAGTCACCAGTGGTACCAGTGATGCCACAGCTGTAGACTCAGTCCTATTGGTCACTGGAGAAAGATCAGCCATCCTAGCTGCTGTCTCCACCAACTGGGGAGAATTAGGTGTTCAGCAGAGTGATGGCATAAGGGAAAAAGCTGTGTCTAGTTGTTTTGACCTGCAATGTCCTGTAATGCCATTCCAAGGGGAGAAGTTGAAACAGATTGCATGAGGGGTCTCCAGATATTTTTTCAGCCCTCATTCTAATACAATATACAGGTCTTCTGTAGAAGGCAGGTGGTTGCAATTGTTTTTCCTATAGTCTTAAATATCCGTTAGAGTCTGTACCTGTCCTGTTTGGTCACTATACCAAACTAGACAGTTATAGCAGTACAAATGACAGACTCAATCATTCTTCTGTAAAGCTGTACTGCCATATATAACTAAAGCAAATAACAGTTAACCTTGATTACAAACCTATAACAATCTTGAATCACTGGCAATATATACTGTACTTACAATATGTATTTTCAACATGTGAACACAAAGACAAAGATGCTAAAATAATATGCTGTTATGAGTCAATAAATCAGAGTGCAAAAAGGGACACTATTTTCTGCAAAGTTTTAATTTTATCCTTTTTAAGGATAAAAAGGCAAGAGCATGCTGACAACGAATTAAGCCAAATACTAAACTTTGTTGTTGTTGTTAGTTGTGAAGTCGTGCCCGACCCACTGAAACCCCATAAACAACCTTCCTCCAGGCCTTCCTGTCCTCTATCATCCCCTGGAGTCCATTTAAGCTCATGCCTACTGCTTCGGTGACTCCATCCAGCTGCCTCATTCCGTCATCTCCTTCTTCATTTGCCCTCAATCATTCCCAGCATTAGGCTCTTCTCTGGTGAGTCCTTCCTTCTCATTAGATGGCCGAAGTATTTGAGTTTCATCTTCAGGGTCTAGCCTACTAAAGAACAGCCAGGGTACTAAATTTAGATGAAGGCAAAAAGATTTAAAACTCACAAGAGTTTTGGTTCCTTTTGACTGCATGGGCCTATCCATATAATTTCCTTGGCAAAAATGCTAAACAATTGGGCATTTTTCAACTTTCAGACTAGCCTAGGGGCCCTTAGATTTCCTGATGTGGTCCAAACCAAACAAAAAACTAACTCTTGCTGTGCTGTGCTTAGTTTTGTAGGGTTTTTTCCCCCAAGTTTGGCTAGATGCAATATTGAACCAGATGCAATACTGACATAACTGTAATAGAAAAATGAAATATTGATCTCATGGCTGTTCTCATTATTCTTAGTTGAGGCCAAACCTGTCAGTCATTGTATCCAATACTCTTCTGCCCAGATCTCTTTCTTTGGGCACAGCTGCTACACTTCTCCTCCCATTACACCCTCTTTGGAAGGGGGGGGGGATGTGGGAAATCATTTCTAGTCATTTGGAAAAATAGAGAAGCAAACGCTTAATGAAGACCAACACGGTAACTTCAGATCCATTGGTAATCTAATTTTAGATTCTGGACTTCGGTTGAATTAGCATTTACTCCATTCAAATGCTACCTGGAATTACGTTCCAATATACAAAGATTACTGTAAAATTAATTTGTCAATTTGGACATTATACATTACAGAAAAAGCAAGTAATGGTTTGCAAACTTAATTCATATTAGGGATTAATAGAGAGTTGTATATTTAACTATTGTAGCTATAGAGAGTGTAATCCCTTGCACATAAGAACTTTTGCAACCTTTCACACACTTTATTGTCAGAAATCGGCTTTGCTGGTTGTTGCTACAAAATAACTTTGAATTCAGATAAACTAATTTTGTTACAGCCTAAATATCGCCACATAATTGTTCAAAAAGTTTTAAAATGGCTTGATTTGTAGAATTCCTTCCTGGAGCTACATGATGACTCAAACCTAATTTACTATCCCTATAGCCATCTTCAAGCATTTTATCATTTACACAGAACTTTCTCGTATTAAGAAATCACTGTTTTGTGTGCTCATTAATTTATCTTTTTCTATGTTGAATTTCATTACTTTTCTTATGGTGCTAATGTCTCTATTTGTATCCCTCACTGGTGTTCAAAAGTCTTGCAGTCTTGTATGATTTGACAAAAGGAATTAATAAGCTGTTTCCCATTTTTAAATCATTAATATAGACAATGTCACCGATTTCCTTCTGTTCTGTATTTTCTTTCTGAACAGCAGAATAGTTAATCATATTAGAGATATGGCACCCATTATCATTTAAGAGGCAACATGATGAAAATCCATTTCCTCTTGAAGAATACTAATAGAATGGATCCTTCACCAAGAGGGTTTTTATCTTCCTCAAAATGCCAGTTTGACAAAATGAGATTTTAAAAAATGGAAAGGAAAGAAGAATTAGAATCCCTAATATGAATCAAGTTTGCAAACCATTATTTGCTCTTCCTGTAATGTATAATGTCCAAATTGACAAACTACTATTACAGTAATCTTTGTATGTGGGAAATTCACTCCAGATTTAGGTGCCTCATGCCCAGTAGGAACATCCAATCCAACAGATCAACAAATTTGGTTCCTTCGCACACTTGTTTACAGTTTTTCAACAGCAGCTGCAAGAAACTAGAACCAAACAAAGCTCTGTATAGAAATTAGCAGCAATTCCGTGCCCAAAAACTGACCCCATCTGACAAACCTCTGCAGAAATTCTGTTGCTCATGGAAGCATTTCTTATTTTCAAATGAAAGACAAAACCCATTCTGAGCTACTGGAATTGGAGAAAGTGGAAGTCCTATTCAAGTATGATCAAATTTTGTAAAATTTCAATGACCAGTGGAAAACAAAACTGACCTAAGTTTTGGCTCTAACATTTGGGACAATGCAGATGACTCCAAAGAAAATTTTGGCATAACCCGAAACGTAATAAGATTGGACCATCAATTTTAACAAGCAAGCACAAAAAATTACAAACAGAAATGAATTCAAAAGCTTGTTGTATTTCTGGTGAAAACAGCTGATGCTTAAGATAAAAAAATACCTGCTCAAAGTTCTTATGTCTTTGTGGCTGTAATCCATGTAATTTTCTTGCCAACAAGCATAAATGGTTTGTTACTATCTTATTTCAGGAGACATTGTAAACTAGCATTTCTCTACCATGGCAACTTGAAGATGTGTGGACTTCAACTCCCAGAATTCCCTAGTTAGCAACTACTTCTAACCCTGCTGAATTTTTTTCAAGATCCATCAAGGGAAACGAGATGCAGTCACCTATTTCTGTATATATAGAAAAGTATTTCCATAGTTGCTAAGTGTGTTGGACCAGATTTTATGACCTCTTTTGACATGATGGTTAAGTAATCACCATGGCTATTAAGTGAAGCATGCAGCCATTATGCAAATCCGGATTCTCCCATTGACTTTTGTTGGAAGCTGGCTGGGAAAATTGCACATGATGATCACATGATCACAAATGCTGCAATCATTATAAATCCATGCCGATTGCCAAAGGCCTGTATTTTCATTATGTAACCAAAGGATGCTAAAACGATAATAAGTGTGAGGACTGGCCATAAGTCACTTTTTTAAAGCACCATCCTTTGAATGGTTGCTGAAAGTTGAAGACTAAATACTCTACAACATTGCAATACAAGTATCCATTATAGCTCTATTTTAAAAGGAAAAGAGAGGGAGGAAAGAGTTGAAATAAAGAATAAATAAATATATTTACAACATAACATTAAAAACTGTTCTCTGGATATTCAAAAATAATATTCCCAATTACTGGGATCCAGTAGGTCTTAACTTTGTCAAATATGGCACCTTCACGGGAAAAGTAGTATGGTTATTCAGACTGTCTTATGACTTTTAAGACCACAGACTCTATTTTATCATGAAATGTATGTGCAAATCTGTTAGAGCTCTCCTTGTTATCTTTTTTCACCATTTCACTTAGGAATACATTATCCTGACATCATTTAACTGTGTTTTTTGGCTATGTATTTTATGTTTTTCCTCAAATTAATTTTTAAGCAACAGTGCTGTCTTAACAATGTATAAACTTTTTAAACTGCAATGAGTGTGTTTGGGGGAGGTGGGTTGTTACCACAATGTTGATATTAAATAAGCAGCTATCACTGCCAGCTGCCTAAGAGAATGAAAGTTTTAATGCCTACAGGAATACTTTTCCAATTTATTGAAAATATATCATTTCAAAATGACAGTGCACATCCCAATTTAATTTGAGAGAAAGTATTCTTTGGAGCAATAAACCTGTAATAGGTAGAGGCAGAGCCCCTAACAATATTAACAACTCTGGACCAATTATCTTAAAGATCTCTGTTGAGTCCTCATGGCCGATTTCAAATCCAACCGCCGCCGCGTCTGATTGGCTGAGACGCGGCCGGT
>JAPKID020003936.1:0-11998 GCA_026931265.2 Tropidonophis doriae
GAGCTCACTCTGTTGCACGGCACTAGAGATTCAAACTACTGAACTGCTGCCATTCAGCGTGAGGTAAATGGGTTGATTAAGCCAAGCTGGCCAATAATTAGAACATTGGAGAGCAGCACATATTGTAATTGTTGCTATCTTTTTGCGATATCTTCATCTCAACCCATGGACATCCACAAGACGGTTAAATGATAAAATGTGCATCACATTACAATGTAAACTCTGCCTGCTTTGTACTTGTGCCATAACGTCAGATAGAAAGGGAAGAGCTTACCTTTGATGTCATGATATGTATTTCATCATTTTGACAAAATCTCCGGTTGCTGCAGGAATCTCTTTAACCAACATTAAGAAATGGTCTAAATCTTCTCTAATGGTCTTGTGGCTGATGCCCATAATTATGATGTAATGTAAAAATAAGTGCAAAGCTGTCCAAACTGAATACATTCATTGGGTTAAACTTAAGTGACAATATATTACAAATGAATGGATTTGTTTAAAGTCTGATTGATACACATTCCTACTTATTTCTTTATGTGTATGTGCATAAAGTATGTATGGATAGCATATGTGTGTTTATACACGCATGCCTTCAAAATACATTAAGAACTTATGGCTCAATTATCTAGTGACGGCTTTCAAATGGAGTCAACAAAAGTCTCAAGTTAACATGAATCACCAGGGTGAACTATTGACTTGAAGGCCCCAATTATAAAATTCTTTCTGCAACCTAATTTCCATTAGTAAAATTGTCCTGCCATTCCTTGATTTAACCTCTAAGCCTGGAAGATCTTTACTGCTATAAATAATAGAAGAATAGGTCACATCCAACATAGAAGAAATGAGAGAGCCACTGCAAGAAGATTTGCTTGATAGCTTTCTAAAGAATAGCTTTTTATAAAAACTCTTATCACAGCGTCATAATGACAGACAAAGGAATCATTCATATAATTTTCTCTGTTCCTGAAACTAAAACCTTCACAGTCTGGCAGCACCATTTCAAATAAATAAAGTAAATAACTTTCACTATTTCACAAAAATAATATAACATAAAATAATAAACTGGAATGGAATAGATAATATTCTATAAAAATAGATAATATTCTATAAAAAAGGACTATAACTGAGAGTTTAGGGAAGAAGAATATTTACTCTGCCCTAAATGAATAGGGCATTTTTGTTTTTCATTATATCATTGGTACATTTGCTTATAAATTATTTATAAGCTTACGGATTGTTTATAAAGTTAGAATAAGTACCTGTCTATTTTATCCACAATAGTACTATATGATAAATGCCCAAGTCTACAAATTTAAAAAATTCTCTAGATGGTTAAGGATCAAATAGTTTTGCCCTACTCATTTAGCCAATGGTTCATTTGATAGGCAACTAAAGAGCTATCTGTGATATCTCAAATCCTAATTCATTCCCAGTGAATTCCCTGGACTGAATTGGCAGTGATTCTTTCGGATCTGACCCTTGTTCTTCTCCCACTTTCTTAAATTCATGGCTGGCTGCCTAGACCTCTACCTTACAAAAGGTTATCAACTGAATAAATATTCCCAAGCCATTTTGTTAGGAACTGGTCGAATGTTCTATCATGATTGCATCTGACATTGCAGGAAAAAGCAGCCATTCTTGAAAAAAGGCAACAAAAGATATATAGTACATGATTTACAGTAAATCAGTACTGAACTTAGCCCAGGAGTTTGGCGGATACTGTACCAGGTCAAATTTCAATACCTGTCAACCTTGGACACTTACCAATATCATCTTGATGGGGTCACTGTTGTGAACTGAGCAACCTTTCATATTATTTTGCTGGCTTGACACTTCAAACAGCACAATTAGCTCTGGTTAGTCAGCTTATTAACTTCTCTCCGTGTTCCTGGTCTAGTATACTCTTGAATGTCTATTGAGATTCTCAGTCATCCAGGTCACAGTTGTCCCAAGGGTGCTTTTTCAGGAGGCAACTGGATGTTTTTATTCTCATCCAAGAAACTTCTTCAGCTCTGATTGGACAGTGGGGAACAGAAGGATTTATATTCCCTGCAGACAGTTGATCATTTGCATCCTTTTAGAGAGTTGTTGAGGCATTTGAAGCACTTGACACTTAGGGTCACCTGAGTAATGCAAATGGTTCCTGTAGTCTGCAACTTTTCTGGAAATCCATTCATAATCCATTTGAAAGGAGTCTATCCCAAAGTGCATATCTAAAAGTCTATGGGGATTGTAAATCATCCAGATCATGGTTGTTCCAAAAGTGCTTTTTCAGGAGGCAATTGGCCTTTCTTGTTTTTTCTTTGAAGACATTTCACTTTTCATCCAGACCTTCTTATCATTAATGGTGTGAGAGTATTAATGGATTTGCAGAAAAACTGTAGAATACAGGAACCATTTGCATTACCCAGGTGACCTTGAGGACATAGATAAACCTCCAGGTGGCCTCAATGACTCCCTAAAGGATGCAAATGACCAACTTCTGCAAGGAATATAAATCCTTCCATTCCCCACCATCTAGTCAGAGCTGAAGAAGCTTCTTGGATGAAAAGTGAAATGTCTTCTGAAAAAAAAGAAAAAGAAAGTCCAGTTGCCTCCTGAAAAAGCAGCTTTGGGATATACCCTTACTCTGAAGAATGCTTTGCAGAAAATACAAAAATTAATTAGATACAGTTACCCCAAACTGGCTGGTATCTACTGAAATCAAGGAGGACTCAGTGAAAGTGTTCTCCAAAGGCTGCTGAAGTTTAATATTATAGGAACCTAGTATGAAGCAACCCCTGAAAAGAATGAAGTAATAAAATATGGACCTCTAGTCATTCTGGTTTGATTATCTAAAATATAACATATGATTCGGACAATCTGTGTCCAATTATATTAAATAACAGTGAGCAATGTTTTTAAGAGGCTAAAATAGTTTGAATAATTAATATTGAATGTTTGAATGTTGGTTCCCATGAACAAAAGGAAACACATGCAATGGCCAAAATAACATTAATAAAAATTATGTCGATTTATTTCAAAAATTCATGAACTTGTCCTAAGTGCAGAGTACTTGCAACAGAGAAATTTGCATAAAGAAATGGCTCACTAAGAATTATTTTGTCAACACAAACTCTGAATTTAATGCTTAATTGTTTCATTTCTATCGTTCTGGATTTTGGGTTTTTTAATGAAAAAGGAAAACGCACAGCTGTTTATTTCCTATGATACGTCTTTTGGAAAACAAAGGAAATAAAGTGTGTCTTTTTTTAAAAAAAAAACCTGAACCCTATAAATTTTTAATAGAATCTACATGCCATTCCATAAACAAACTAATCTGGAGTTTGCAAGAAATATTAACATTAATTTAAATTGCAAATCTGACCTTATTAAAAATGAGTTTTTTGGAAAGCTATAAACAAGCAGTGTGTGAACTAGTAACAGGGTGAAAACAACAGAATGCATTCTTAACCAGCCCTATAATTAAAGTGGGAGAGCATCATTTTCATAAGACTGGAAGTCTGAAAATGGATGAATGAGATGAGAAAAGTCCTCCAGAACTGTCCTGAGGATGGAATATGATGAGATTATAAAACCCTTTTAAGAATTGTTCAAGACAATTATACCCTTAAATTCAATGTAAATCCCGATGAACAGCTTGAGAATGTTATTATACCATTGCTAATGTAACGTTTTGAATGCTTTTCCACACCTATAGCTACTACTTTACTTCTTAATGTTCAGACGCAACCATTAAAATTTACTGTGCTTCCCATGAGAATAAAAGTGGAACGATTAAGACTGAATGTATATCTGTAATGGGCATGGCAAGCAAACCCATTTAAGAATTAAAACCAGGTTAGTTTCTTGGTTTGTGAAAAATCTATACCTGAATCTGCATATCAAATTGTTTCTTCTTTACTATGGAGCAAGAGTATCAATTTGGCATCCCGCAGATCAGATGCATCATGCGCAGGCCATGTCCACCCCAGTTCCATGAAGAGAAGAAATGTTGTGATACGTCACATGACAGCAACTTGATGCCACTAGTTTGACACCCGTGCTATAGAGCAGCATTTCTCAAGCTTACCAACTTTAAGATATGTGGACTTCAATTCTCAAAATTTCCCACAGTGCAGGCTGGGCAATATTTTGGTAGTTGAAAATTACACATCTTAAAATTGTCAAGTTTGAAAAATGCTGCTATTGAGGAACATCATGCTGAAAATACAGTTGGTGAAGTGGCATACATAAGCTAAAGAAAATTCTGAGCTCATACATCAGCTAAAGAACATTCTCATTCAAGCTTGATAGACATCCTGATGCAAATTTCAACATAGCACACATTATCACTTGGAAAATTGATAACAAGATGGACAGCATATAAATGTAATTTTTTTTAAAAAAATAAGAAATTAGTCTTATTAGAAAATTGTATAATGTCTGTTGTTCAACATCATTGACTAGAAATAGGTAAAAAAATAAGTATTTAAGTAAGAAAATGTACTAAGTTTTGCATATTCCTTCATCTATGACAGGAATAATGTGGATGAAAATAATTAAATAACAGGAGAGGAAACAAAGCTGTCAGATTAGTTTACCAGGATAGCAGGTTTGAGTTTCATGTTGAAAATCTGGCTTTTAATCCCTGCGAGTGCAACTACTTTTGTAGAGTTGACTTTGTCAAGCTCCCAAGAGAAACTTCAAATGACTCACGGCCTCACGTAACAGTTCAAAGAAATGTCCATTTATTGAAAGTAACATTTTGGTGAGCCTCGTTTGTAGCCAGGACTGGCAATTATTGGATGGCTTCTGCACTTTACCCTCTTATGCCCCCTCCCCTCTGCTTGTCATAAATCACGTTCCCCAATTAGCATTGAAAGTAATTGTATGCATGCACATTCACAGGCCATCTTGAGATTCCTTTCCTGACCACAGGAATGTCAAGAATGTTCAGTTCGTTAAGGCAAAACTGATAGGGTCCATGGCAACATAGGGATGTTGACAGTAATGTTTAAATATTTTTGATTCTGATTTGCACATAACACATAATTTGTTTGTTTGCTTGTTTTAATTAAGATATGTCACCCTTGTCTGTTTGTTTTGGGTTATCAGTACACTTAACATAAAATAAATAATAGCACAGTGGTATGAGTAAACCCAATGGGGCATGATGGCTCAGCAGTTGGAAAGTTGACAGCCCGGGTTTGAGACCCAAGCACTGCATGATGAGATGAGCACCAACTAGCATTTTAAAAGCATGCAAATGTGAGCAAATAAATGCTAGGTATTCCAAAAGTTGGGAAGACAACAGCATACTGAGTCCCTCAGTATATAATCACGTTGATCACATAATCACAGAAATGTCTTTGGACAATGCTGGCTCCCTTGGCTGAGAAATGAAGATGAGCACCACTCCCTAGAGTTGGTCATCATGGAACAGGGGAAGCCTTCACGTTTATGAGTAAACACATTTATGGATAAAGTATGTAATACCCTAACACCGTGATGGCAAAGCTATGACATATGTGCAGGAAGTGGCACACAGAGCCATCGCTCCGGGCACACGAGTCATACTTGGTTGCTCTTCCAGGTTCCGGTGCACTGGCCAGCTGGTATTCACACAGGCAGGAGCGTCAGAAACTGGAAGAGCAGTCACCCAGTGTGCATGTGTATGCCAGTCACATGGTCTTCTGGTTTCTGGCACGCATATGTGCAAAGGCCAGATGGCTGGTGCACATGCACGTGCTGGAAACCAGAAGACCATCTTCCTGGCACACACATGTTCACCGGGCAGCTGGTCCTCCAGTTTTCGGCATGGATGCACATCGGCCAGCTGGTATTTGCATATACATGCATCCTAGAAACTGGAAGAGCAGCCATCTGGCATGCATGCATGCACCAGAAACCAGAAGAATAGAGGCTTGATATGTGCATGCACACCGGTCACCTCGTCTTCTGGTTTCTGGTGCTTCCGCATGCATGAAGACCAGCTGGCCGGCATGCCAGTGTTCGCCGACACTGTCCTAACATGGTGTCTTTCATTGAATCTTTCACGAGTTGGAACTATATTTGCTAAAATACCCAATTGTGAATAAATCTGTAGGAATAAATCCAAACTAGTGAGAAAAGTCCATTAACATACTCCAATATTTTTTATTTTACATTTTATATTAATATGTATATTATTTGTTGCTGTAATAATAAGTCTCAATACATATGCACATCAATGCATAATCATGTACTGATGTGTATATATAATCATGAGTTAATACTTCATAATTATTACCTAAATTAGAGACATATATGACATGGTCATCTATTTCATTCAAATATATAGGAAGGGATTAAAAACTATTTAGCATCCAAATCTGCATTTAACTTTACAATCGTCTATAAAACTATTTTTCGAAAAGGAAAAAAAATCAGTTTTTTTGATTTAAAAACAAAAGAGAAGGTACCTTCATTGTCTCATCTATGCAGGTCTGCTCTCACTAGCACTTCTTCAAAGTAAAATCCATTGATTAGTTTCAAAAGATATATCCATCTATATGCTATATACATCAGGATCTATGACAAATAAGAGAACCAATGATTAATTAAACCTAAGGAAAAAAAACCATGAGAGAACAACATTAACTAAATAATTCCCGTTTCTTTGGGGTTCAGACAAGCTAAATTGATGGAAATGGGTATGGTTTTAATGCAGTATAATTATGTGTGTTTAAGTCTCATTGATTTCAGCTGGACAAATTCATGCCATTGCACATTGAACGATGGGACGCCTTTCATTTAATCAGGCTTGTGAACTGCTGTGGTCAGCCTCTTATTTTCATGACATTGATTACATTTGATTCAATAATTTAGTAAAGGATGTTTTCAAGAACACTTTTTTTTACATTTAGTTTTTTGTTTTACTCTGCAAGAATAATTGCAAGCAATTTCTTCATATATCAAGCCTGACTGAGACAGATTAAAAGAAAAAAGAGGTGTCTAGAGGATATACTGAGAAAGGTCATTTGCATTTTTGTTTATAAGAATCTGTTTTATTGTACTTATCTATGTTTTCCTGTTACTGGGGCAATTAAAGAAATATTTTATTTATTAAGCCTTTCAGGTAATAAGGGCATGACTCACAAGATAAATTTGCATATCATTAGTTCAATTGGAGGCCAATTATGATACTGTGAACAGCCTAGAGATGGTGTCAGGTATTGGAATCAGAATATTGAATTGACAATTAATGCTTTTGGTTGGTAATTTAAAATACATGCTAAAAATTAGTATGGTTTCTAGAGCCAGTTTGCTGTAGCAGTTAAGGTATCAAACTACAAGCTAGATGAATATGAGTTCTAGTCCCAGTTTAGGCATGGATGGTATTCAGCCAGTCACTTTCTCTCAGCACTGGGAAACTGACAACTCTTTCTGAAAAACCTTGCCAAGACAATTGCAGATGGTTATCAGGAATCAAAAGCCAATCCAAAGCCCCCCACGCCCAAAAAACCAAAACCCTAGAGACTAATAATAGTCTCAATCAATAATGTCAGCCATTTTTTTTGTTAACTATAGAGTCCCTGAGCCTGGGGTATGCATAAAGAACTTCTAATTAAATTTCTCAAATGGGATCCTTCAGTCCAACAGTAGCTATTTATCACTAGCGCTTAGATTTATACAGTGTTTTACAGCTCTCTCTAAGCGATTTATAGATTCAGCATATTGGCCCCAACAATCTGGGTCCTCATTTTACCAACTTTGGAAGGATAGAAGACTGAGTTAACCTTGAGTCGGTAAGAATCAAACTGCAGAGCAGCCAGCAGTCAGCAGAAGTAGCCTACACTATTGCATTCTAACCACTGTGCCACCACAACTCATTTATTAAAGAACTAGGAGCTACTGTATATTCAAAATGATAGATCTGTTTGATGCATGAGGCTTGTTCATAAAAGCCATGATTGGGGAGAAATAGCAACAGCAGTGTTAAAGTAGAGCTTAAAGTATTACACATAGCTTTCATTCCTTCCAGTTTTCCCCAGAACAAAAATAATATAAGGCAAGTGGGATTGTGAGAAATTCACTGGGTCTAAATTACTCAGTGAGTTATACCTAGATCTTCACTATCTGAGGTTTCTTCTAGTATGGAATTTCATACATATAAATAAAGAAATGATGTGCATTTTGAAAGGCAACTTTCTATTAAGAAAGTCCAGTTGCCTTTTGAAAAATACCTTTGGGATAACCATGACCTCGATTATTGAGAATCTCCATAGGCAGAATAATATATAGTTTTGGTGCAGTCTGTCACCACTTTTGAACCATCTAATTATTTTATATTCCATCATATTCCTTCCTGGTCATCATATGCTTTTGCTTTTAAGGCCAGTCTGGAATATTTTGTAGTTTACACAATCAGAACACTTTGTAAAACAAAAATACAAAACTCTTTGAAAATTCTTGCCTTTTCCATTATTCATCAGATGTTAGTAATATAATGTCATTTAGTAATACCTGCATCTTTTCTATATCCAACTGTACATCTGTCAGTTCTTATTTAAGTAATTGTTGAAGTCTAGATTTCCAGAACCAGTAAACTATGTACTTGTATCTTAGTAATGTGTGAGGCAGGTACGATTCAAGATGTGATTCTTCAGTTCAAGCATTCCTTAGCAAGTTTTCTTTTTTTTTTTTCAGTCCATGGTATTTGATAGTTGGTGATGATAATTGATAATGATTTCTGGAATTCAAGTGCAAGAGACAAAGCTCTAATGATAGAAAAAAGGCTTTATTCCATGGATTTTTGCTCTTGATCTCTCATAGAACCCTTTGAAGTTCAAGAATTCTATGGAACAGAGTTAGAAAAATCATGTTTCCCAACGCTGTTTTCTATTTTCTTTTTTCCTTTCTCTTAATGTTCTTGATATCTCCAACTGCAGACCATTTATCTATTTGATTGCTTTCCATTTTCTTTCCAGTACATTGTGTTTTGCTGGTTCTTTCATCTGTAACCTGCCTTTTATGGGTGACTCTTGCAAGTGCATTTCATTACCTGTAGTTGTAAATAGGCTTCCAAATCTCAATAATAACCTGAACTACAGTCTACAGGCAGTGATCTATAAAAGTACAGCACATACAGGATACCTAATTACTATGCCCTGAAGCTTTCTACATCCATCACATTGCAACAAATTTGTTCATTTTAAGAACCCAAGTCCCAGAACGAATTTGTGTACCTTCAGCAATTCCCACACCTATGTGGACTGTATTTGTGACACTGTCCAGAGAGGCACTCTACTCAATGTACATTTTTATGGATGGGAAGAAACTCTGGAACAAAGTTTTAAACCTGAACTGTGGTACAATGTACATGTACCAAAGAATTTAAACTTATCTTCCAGTAACTCTGATTGATAACTTACCTATCAACCAAACCCATCAAACAGTGAATGGGTCATTATTTTCCAAGGAACATTTTAACAAAATGTTTCATTGCATTATAGCAACTTTCTGGATGAGGCCCTGCACACAAGACAGCTTCATAAATTTTCAGCTAAATGACATATTTATTTAGCTAGCTTCAAAGACTTAGATTCAAGCTGTGTTACATTATGAATAAATATACAGACATAAACTTGTAAGCAATATGCAACAGCAGTTGTGATGAACATTACAAAGTATACAGTCTGAATTAGGATGCAAAGACTAAAGTCTAAGCTTTAAGGTACATTATTATTTTTTAAATGGTGCCAAATGGTTGCCTTATGAATAATGCAGATTAATCTTTCCCCTCTCTCTCCTTCAGAATACAGGAGCTTCAGAAGTACATACTATTGCCTAAGATAGCCTTCTCCCAATGAAATTGAAACAATGAGACCATACGTTTGAAGGTTCTATAACATGAAACTCTAACATGGCAGGGAGAAAGTTTCTAGTTGTCTTAATTAAATTGGACCCAGAATATAGAATCCCATGTGCCCAGATGCCTTGTTTCCCAGTCTCAAGGATTTTGTAAGCATGTCTAGTCAAATATGCATACATACATTTTGCACAAATATAGACAATTTAACATGCAAAACAGAATGTATTTAAGGCACTGAATATGTATCTACATAAATATTAATTCCCCTTTTATTGGGTTTGATGGGAAAATTCATCTTGAGAACTTAAGCCCCGACTACTTTTGCATACTGTATGCTATAAAGGATCTGCAAAATACTTTAAGTGAATCCATAGCTCAATATGTAGGTTGGTTTTTACATGGTGATCTTTCTCTTACTCCTGAAGAAAAAAACAGATATGGAATTTGGGGTCACAGGCTAATCCAAAGTCTATTGCACAAATGAAATGAAGAAACAGAAAAGAAAATCATGGAACCAAAGCTAGTTTAATATCAATTCTATACCACTGACTTCAAACCAGAGTTTCTTAGCTTACTTGGCAATGCATATTTCCTATCTGCTGTTCCCTACATAGCAACTTCTAATGACTCTGGTTTGTTTGTTTTTTAAAGCAACATTTATTTTCTTTTCAAACTAAATAAAACAGAATTCCAACTGGAATCCTGCCTCATACCAGAGAAAATCTAGGATAAGCCTTGATTAATTTTAAGGGTAAAAGCACCATCTATGTGTGTGTATACTGTACATACAGTAAATGCATATGGAGTATTACCTTCATTTTAACCTCACAAGAATTCTGTGAAGGAAAAGGGCATGAGAAAAAATGAGATGGGTCACTTACACTCAGTGAGCTCCATCTGCTTTATCTGCTCACTTAAAACTCAATAGAATAGTTAACTGTCTTCAGCATAGAAAACCAGCATGGTTAATAAAATGTTTATCTGTACTTTCCTTGACAAAAAAATAGGGAGTGTTTATTAAAGCAGTATTCCTCTTTTTGGCTTGCTTTTACAAACTTGTTTAGGTCAGGATAAACATCCACAGAGTCACAAAAGACACCGAGAGACATACTACTTGTTATTTATTTTGCTCTACCCAAGGAATCAACATTTTGAAAAAAGAAATACTTGGGTCAAAGTCTTCTGGCTCCCAGGGAAACATTTTATTTCCGTGGCTCATCTGTTCTTCCAGATGCTAGCCCAGAAGCAAAGAGGTAGCTTAGACATTTTTGTAAGACTGATGAAATACATTCTGAATGAATGTGCCACTCAAAACTTTCACTGCATCGAAATCGTTTTCAGAGACAGCCTTATGCATAATATATTGCAGTAATCCTATTTTTAGTCATTGATGTTGTAAATTAATATTAATGTCTGGATTTTTTTATACTAAATTAGAAATTCTAAATTTCTTTAGAGTCTTAAAATGTTAACACATCACCGGCAATATAAACATTTGGACTTGTTTAGGGAATGCAGATTTTGTGAAAGAGCCTTTGTAAATGTAATAACCTTTATTCCAAGGAGCTTTCCAATGAAACTCTTGACAAATATGCAGGTGGAGTAATGGATGGGTTTGTGTCATTTGGCTTAATTGAATCTCAGATAACACTTAACAGACCATGTTGTAAAATGAATAGTAACTACCATATTCACCGAGATCCTCTGGGAATTTCCTTTCAAAACCATTGCCTAGGCCACATAATCTTATTCGTCTTAGACATTTAGAGTTTAGAGATATCAACAGTGATTATTACAAAAATTAGTGGAACAGTGTAAGTAGCAGTGGGTATAATCATTTAATGTCTGCCTTTTGTTTGCTTGTTTTAAGGAGAAAATAAAGTTAATTGTAGTTTCATAACATTTTGGGAGCTACAAAGAGGAATCAGTCTACGGAAGCATTCATTAAGGGAAAAAGAAAGCGAACAAAAACAAATCAATGCAGGGCAGAGTTATGCGTGCATTAACTGGCAGTACAAAGGAAGATGGAAGAGAAAATGGCATGCTAGGTTGCAATTATAACAGGCAATGATGTCAGATGGCCAAGTTTTTTATTCAAAAAGTTTTATTGGTTTTTACAATTTTTTCTTGAGGAAAGGGTATATATGGTAATAGAAAATATTT
>JAPKID020003938.1:0-11997 GCA_026931265.2 Tropidonophis doriae
AACCTAGCAATTCAAAAGCACGTAAAAATGCTACTAGAAAAATAGGAACCACCTTTGGTGGGAAGGTAACAGTGTTCTGTGCGCCTTTGACATTTAGCCATGTCGGCCACATGATCATGGAGACATCTTCGGACAATGCTGGCTCTTTGGCTTTGAAATGGAAATGAGCACCGCATCCTAGAGTCGGAACAACTAGCACGCATGTGTGTGGGGAACTCCTTTCCCTCCTTGCTAAATTATTTTCTTATGCAACAGTATGTCCCAATGTAAATCTACATCTTAGACCCATTTTCTTCTGACTTAGTCTTAAACTAAATTCTGCAGGAAGAACAATTACTCAAGCCATTCAAGGGTCTGATTGGTTATTTCATTTGTCCTCCTTGATAATTAAGTCTTACACTCTCAGAAAACTCCTTGTTGGGGGAATCTGCTTGCCTTTTGACTGACAACAAGTATGAGACTGGCATGGAGTATGGGAAGTCCAAAGAAATCATGCTGTAAGTATCATTAAACATTAAAGTTTTTTTAATTTTAGAAACTTAATGTGTACATTTAGTTTGATAAGCTTTTTTTTTTAATGTAACCAAGCATTTCTGACTCCTGAAGCTGAATTTTGTAATAAATATACTAAATAGAAAATGGAAAGGTTTTAATCTCTTTACTTAGCCCCTGGAAGTCTCATATTTATACACTAGACTGTTAGATACACATACCTGGTTCTTCAGGAAGGAAAAATAAAAGCTCTAGAAAAGGGGATGTCCTTTTCTAATTAGTATTCCCCAGAAGATATTCTCATACGTTCAAGCTGAAGTTCAATGTTTCTTATAAACATTGGCCTCAGAAATACTTAAGAAAAGGTGACCTAAGTGGTCAATTGGGAAGTGAAGTTAGCTCTGCTGGTTATCCAAACATGTAATAAATGCTTGATGAGGTTTAGTTATTGCTTGAATGGGGAGGGGACATGAAGAGAGAAGAATGGAATACGGCCCAGGTGATCCACTCTGGATGGGGAATTCTGGGAACCACACATCATAAAGTTGCCAAAGTTGAGAAACATTGAATTAAAATATTGGTGGGTGTTCCATCCAGAGAAAAAGAGAAACATGACAATGAAATTTCAAATAAACGTACCATATTTTGTTTAACATAAAAGATAAGGCAGGGAGAAACTTGGATAGGCTTTCAAGATGCTATTATTCTACCTTATTACAATAAAAAAAACATTTCTGAAATCTCTGTCTGTCATGCTTGTTTCTTGGTCTACTTCAAAGAGTTGTCACCACCCAAAAGAGAATAACTTGTAGCATGTTACGTCATATAGATTAGAAGAAAGAGAGACAAGACAAGAATTCGAACTTTGATTTCACTGTAAATGGAGTTTGCATTTGCTATACTGCAGTAACTAGAATTCTTAAGGAGTTTGTAGCTTTTGATCAAAGTACCTACTTAGGATAAATTGGGTTTCATTTAAAGGCTGTTTATCTGTTTCTATTCTAGTTTACAGAAAACCTGACAACAGGAGAGCAGTTGTATTCTACACATGATTCCCTAAAACAGATACGGAGAGATAAAGTGCCTTTGATATTAGAGAATTCTAGTCTTGATTATAACTTTAGAAATTTATCCAATTATCTTTTTAAAACTTATATAAATCCTTTAAAGATATAATCATTTTATCTTGTGCTATGGAGTGCCTTATTTAACTAGCCTCTGCTGAGTGCAGCTGATACCACATTTTGTGGTGATAAATTCCATACCTGTATATTAAATATTTAAATATGTAAATAAAAATGATAAAACGTAAAAAGTGTTGGATTTCTAATTTGTGGGTATAAAAAGCATACCCATGTCTAGAAGTAAATAAAAAAACATAGTTGGCTTTCCAAAAATTTTCCAAACTAGGTGGTTTGATCTTTTTTTTTTTTTTTTTTTTTTTTTTGAGAAAATGAGAGAATACATATTGCTTCCTATTGGGAAAGTATATTGACTTTTTAACTTACTTCACAAATTATGTCACTAGTATACAAGAAATACTTCTGCATAAAAATTGATACGCTAGAAGAATGTGCTCTGTGTTATATATAACCATCTAAGGCATTCAGATGTATATTTTGTTTGGGAAACGCATGATCGATATCATATGTGCTGCAGATTATCATATCTTTCTTATCTTTATTTATTGGGGAAAAATAAGGCGGACTTCTTATTAAATTTAATTATAAAAGCAAGGACTGCCAAAGATCTCAAAAATATATACATTTTCTTAAAAAATTAACATGATCTAGGAGTAGAATCAAAGAAAGTATTTAGGAACTGTGAAACAACAATTACTGTGGAAAAGTCCCCCAAATACTATATAGAGTCTGGGAAATGAAAAATTAGCAATAAATGCTGGAATTTCGCAAGTAAACTCCTGTTGAAATCAGAGACAATAAACCATATGCTGAGTGGCTGACAGGGAGCAAAAGGCTCTACATTTGTATTCTGAAATGCATCTCTAGAGCTCTTATGTAATTCAAAATATATTCACTCTCATTCTCTTATCCTCTATATTGCAAAGCAAAATACAAAAATGTGAGATTCAAATCTGCAGTCCCTTTATTTTGAAGAGTATTTGTTTCGATTTAGAATGCATAATCAAAGGACCCCCATTTATATTTAATAAGTGAATAATACGTTTCACCTTCATGCTGACTGAATATTTAGGCACTCGTTTTGTTTCATAAGCCATGAATCTGAGGGGCTCACATGTTTAATTCAAATTATTTTATTGCTGAGAGGATCTATGAGTTCTATCATATAAGGACAATTTCATGTATTCGGATTGACATACTATCATCATCATGTAGTCCTTAGTGATTTTCTTTGCATCTTTAAGTCAGTCTTAGTCTTTGATGACTGTCTTGACTACTCCCTGAAATTTTTGGGGCAAGTTTTTTTGGGAAGTGGCTTGCCCTTGCCTCCTTCCTAGGGTTGAGAGAGAGTGACGGCCCAATGTCACCCAGCCGGCTTCATGCCACAAGTGGGACTAGAACTCCCAATCTCCTAGTTTCTAGCCTGGTGACTTTAATGATTGCACCAAGCTGGCTCTCCACTTGTGCTTTGGAGAGGTAGAGATTGAAGTCAAATTGTAAATTGTTTTATTTTAGTGAGGCAAATCTTCTTGCTATCAGCCTTTCCTGCCCAATGTCTCTTTTTGCTCTTGAGACTTTATATTTAAACATTTACCTCATAAAAATGAGTAGTTGAACTTATCTTTATATCAACAGGTTTTAAAATTTTGGCTTCCTAAAAAAAGATTTCATTAATTCGTAAGCATGTTTGCTACAAACTTTAATCAAACATCACTTTGCCCTTCAGATGTACATGGACTTTTGCCTTCATACTCTAATCGTGCCTTTCCAAGACACCTTGTAAAGAAATAAAATGAAGGGTTCTTGAGCTCAGCTTCACAAACAAGGTCTAGGATGAATCAGAACATGTACAATTTATTCAGAAAACAAAGTAGCTGACACATTGACAGAGTATCATTCCTAAATAAATCTGGTTTAAGTACCCCTACTACAACTATAAAGAATATTGGGAAGCTTTGGATTTGTCACCAGTTATCAGCTAATCTATTTTTGTTATAACATTTAAATAGAAAATGTTTACATTTATGTTTGTTTTAAGCCTTGCTATTTTGTAATCTGTATTTCATGTGAAAGGGAAAAGGGAGGAAGTTATGTTCCATGAACCAGTAGTCCTCGCCTTACATCCATTCATTCAGTGATCCATGAAAAAAAGGGCATGTGATTGGCCCATTCATACAGCACCCTCCCTTGGCCTCCCTCAACTCACTTGTGCTGTGCTAGGCTACTTAAGTCTTCCTATACTCCCTCCCCGCTCCTTATGTTGAGTTCCTTATTTATCTCCAAATTCTTTGACAGTTAAGCGTGGATAATTCTATTAAATCAGCTACCATGGCAGGTCCATCTATAGCAGAAGTCCCCAACCTTTTTCGCACCAGGGACCGGTTTCAGATAAAAAAAAATCTGCGGACCGGTGGGAGCCTCCAGCGGGACAGTCGAGTCACATGGGCCATGCGCGCGTTCGGCAGTCACATGTAACCCAAGGCGGGAACCTGCGTCTCATGGAAACATGACCCGGGGAGGGCGCCTTGCATGCAACCAGGCGGTAAAGCTGCCAGGGTCCCGGGTGAAGGATCCTTGGCTGGGGCAGGGAAGGACGGGCTGCATCCCGTGCAGAAGGGCCTGGCAGCCCCTTCCCCCCGCGCAGAGCCGGGTGGTTCCCTGAACCTCCCCAATGCAGGACGTTGCCCCGTCCTGCTCCCGGGGAGCGCTCCGGCAAGCCGCCAGGATAGCAGAGCGTTTGCTACACTTTCCTAAGAGTTGCACTACTCTCCCTGATGCTCACTCTGGCCCGGTTACTATCAAGCCACAGACCGGCACCGGTCTGCGGCCCGGGGTTTGGGGACCCCTTATCTATAGGATAGTGGAGCATCTTCTATTTTTCTTAACAAGGTTAAACAGCTTGGAAATAAATTAATGGGAGGCTTAATTTGGTAGTTGATAGTATCATTTATTTTTTTCCAGAGCTAAACTTCATGGGCTTTTTTGTTTAGCTGTTCTATTATTTCATTGAAACACTTTATTTCTGATGTTCCTTTAGCTATTTCTGTTCTTTATTTGAAAAAAAAAACCCTTATCTTATTTCTCCAGTTCAACTTGTGTGGTATTTCTATCACTATCGACATCTAGCACTGATAAAGACTGAACTTATTCCTTCTATCTCCTCATTTATACTTATATTTTCATTGTTGACATATTATTTTCATTACTATCCTTTATTTGCCTATTTAGAAATAAAGCCCAGAGGGGGGAAAGATACAGCTTTATTATGCACAAGAGATAAAGTATACTGGTAGTAAAAAAATGTAGATGCCCAAAATGATTTCAATTGTATCATTAATATAATACTGTATATGTTACCTCCAGACATTTTCATTCTGGTTTTATTGCTTAACAGTTGTCTTCAAATTACACTGTATTATTTGTAATATTTTAGTCCCATCCATGAAAATACAGTTTGATTTCTATCATCTTTCTGTCTAAAGGTAAATGTAATTATCTTGTGCTTGTAAGATCACAGTGGTAGATATATGGGGTCAGGCTCTACCTTTAGGCCAAGTGTGATAATTCCTGCAATTATCTCATAAAGGGTGGCAATGGGGAGCCAGTGCAAGCAGACACCTGGCTGAGTCCTCTAAACTGGGTCCTACTTCTCGGACAAGATTGAACAAGGACCCTTGTCAGTAGTACCGACAGAAGAAGGTTACTTGCCATCCTAGTCAGTTCCTGTTTGTAGAATGGAGAAGAGTGTCTTTGTGTCAGATTAGCCCTGGCAGCTATTACCCACTAGGAGAATTTCCTATTGTCTCTCTAGATTTTTCAGTGGATGTTAGGTGGAATGTAATTAAACCGATATGCGCTCGATTGTAGGTATCTGCTTGTTATTCTCAGCTTACATAATTCGTATAATAATTTGTAATAATCATTAACTCTTCTTGTAAGCTAAATTAAGTTTATATTTTATAGGTGTATGCCAGTGGTAGGTTTCAATTTATTTTACTACTGGTTCACTTGGTCGCTTGTGCACGCTCATGCGATGCTTCTGCGCATGCGCAGAAGTGTCTGGGTGGGTGGGCAGAGCCTCCCACTGATGCCACTACTGGTTTGCCCGATTTGGGGTGAACCAGCAGAAACCCACCTCTGATGTATGCATATATCTATGTGTACACACACACACACACACACACACACACACCAACCTTTGCAAGGAGTGGACTACCTGCAGCCTTCAGTTCTTCAATTATTGAAAAGTGGCTTCTCAATATTCTTCCATTTTAAAATTGAAAACAGCAGTTTAACCACCCAAATAGGCCATTCAGATTAAAAAATAAATAAAAGAAAGGTCTTAGAAAAAAGCTATGACACCCACATCTGTATTGTGGTCACATCCATTTTATGGACCTTGGGCTCTAAAAACATATCTTCTTAATTTCTGATGTATGATAATAGCCTTCAATTCCTGCAAAGAAGAGACCAATGTTTTCTTCTAATGTATACAGATAGTCCTCAACATACAACCACAAATGAGCCCAAATTTTATGTTGCTAAATGAGAAAGTTGTTAAAGTGAATTTTGCCCATTTTATGACTTTTCTTGCCACAATAGTTAAGTGAATCACTGCAATTGTTAAATTAGTAACACTATTGTTAAGTGAAACTGGCTTCCCCATTGGCTTTGCTTGATAGACAATAGCCCATGTTGACGTAATCCACTTTAGGTTATTTGTGATTCAACTGCTGATCCTGATATACCAGTTATACTGTATCTGTAACACAATTTCTAAAGTGCTTCATGCTTCCTTTAGATCATATTTATAAATTTACTAAGGTAAAGATCAGAATAAATTTAAAATCTATTGCATTCTCTCCTCCCTCCTCTGGTGTAGAACCAATTATATTTCCATGGTTAGGTTTACAAAGAACTGTAATATTGCAGATGATGCTTGAACTTTACCATAGATTACAGGATTACATAGAAAGACCATTCTACTGATTATCAAGTGAAATAGAGGAAGTATGGGCTTCTTAGAGAAGAAATAGTAAACTAAATGCTATTATCTAGAAATTGCAGATTTATTATTGTGATTCAACCTTCCCCAGAGAGTCCCAGGAACTTGCTCACACAAGAAACACTTTTCTGCCCTGTAATTCATTATTCTGACCACTAAGCTAGCAAAAGCCTGTCTCTGTGAAAATTAAGAGTTTTTGCACATTTTTCAACTGCACACATAGAGCTATGACTGCAGGCACAATTGATCACTGGATTGAGATCAGGATTGTTGGTAGCTTCCCCACAGCCTTTTTACTAGCTTTCTTAGCTTTGATTCTGCTTGCCAACTATGGGGAAGATCAATTATACCCACTCTTTCAACTAACAGATTACGAGGAAGAGGGGGAGTCTTTAGTTTTTGACAATAGTAGAACCTAAAAGTAGCAAGAGAGACAAAGGTTAACATATCCTACTCATGGAAGTTTTGTAAGCAGCCCTTGTTGAGTGTCAACATTTATAGATTAGAGACAACAGGTTTGATCTCTGATATTATATTATATTAAGACTGTTCAAATTAGATATCTGTGAAATATTGTCGTGGGTAATTTGCTACAGGTTGCATCAATTCCCACTTGGGGAAAAAATGGATCCTATTCCCTTTTGCCTATATAAATTAAACTATGCTATTTTTTAATAATTAGCCCAAGATGAGGCATGCATGGATGCATACATACATACATACATACATACATACATACATACATACATACATTATCAATCTAAGACACCCCTGACACCCCTCGGGGTGTTTGTTCTGTTGAGATACAGCCTGTTGTGCTTTAAAGTGGATTCTACTATGCAGCTGTAAAATGACTTCTACTGTACAGCATAGTGGAGTTACCTCGGGATGTTTGGAGTTACCCTCGGGGTGTTTGTTCTGTTGAGATACAGCCTGTTGTGCTTTAAAGTGGATTCTACTATTCAGCTGTAAAATGACTTCTACTGTACAGCTTAGTGGAGTTACCATGATAACAGTTTCACAGTATTCCACAAGTGGGGCTCCCTCTGGTAAGGGGGAAAACCCAACATTAGAAATTACGTTTGGTCCAGACATTTTTCCCCTATAAATATATAACCGGGCAATGTCAACTTATCAGCTAGTGGCATAATAAAACAACTGTTATTTATACATAGGAAAGAGGATATGCTTGGGGGCATTTAACAGCAAACAGCACCACACTGAGAGCCAGTGGAAAATAGTATAATATACAATCTCTCTTTATCCATTTGAGAGCTACCACTGGGGGCAACTTTTAACACAGATAGCTGAATCACTCTATCTGCCTCTCACTATTAGATATGCTATCAGTATTTGCCAGTCACTGGTCATTGACTAAAAATGTAATAGATATTCAGAAGGGAAACAGGAAGATCAAATGAAGCTTTATAGGAAATCTGACCCACCAGTTTTAACAATCACTTTCTATTTCAGAAAGGAGAGCTTTAGACAATATTGTCTAAATATTGGCACTGAAATAGACAAAGAGCATCTAGACAAAAATCTCACATAATTCAAGAAGGAGAAGCAAAGCATGTATAGAATGAAAATTTCATTGACCTGATTTGTTAAAGATGTTGGCCGGGACCGGCGTAGCAGAGCCGTTCATGTTAGCCATTGCGCTGTTCTTGGAAGCACTTGCTTTTGGTCTACTTTTCGTTGCTTCTAGTGCTTTGACCTTCTTGGCATGTTTACTTCCTTTGTAGTGGGCCTCAGCCTGGCTCTACAAAGGAGAACAAATCAGGCTCAACATTCAGACTTGACATCACTCACAGCTGAGAAGGTGGAAAAAGAAAAGTTATACAATTTCCAATAAGAGGCAGTATTCTTTTGTCTAAGTTAGTAGTGCTTCATTATTAATAATGTTCCAGGATTTCACAAGACACTTTTCAGACTTTAACTGAGATCTTATTGAACAACATGTATTTTCATGGATTACAGCAAAAGGATGAACCTTCTTATTAGTTTTTGACTTATATTCTAGTACAGTTTTAACCCATTGCAGGAAGTTAAATGAAATTAGATTTGGAAATTAGATACTTATCTGACAATTAAGGGTCCAATTTTACCCAGAATCAGAATACAATTCTATTGAAATCATTATAAATTTGCATAAGATTATAGTCTATTTGTACCAGACATTATGAAAACACATTTGCTTGTTTATGATTGTCTGTGTCTATTACCAGGGTATACCGCCTGCAACCCACCACTGGCACAGATGTATACAGTATGTGCATCTCCCTTTTCATTCCATCTGTTTGACGTATACCCAGGTGGCCAGGTTGCCTTATTACATGAGGTCCCAGAGTGGCTGTTCTGTGGCACCTACTTGCACTCAGATTAATTCAGTCACCCTTTCTGTAACAACATAGTGTTAACAGCACTCTGAAGAGTTTGGAGTCTAGCAGAGATGCTGAAAAAAGCTTTCATGCTTGGGTCAATGGCTGGCTTTCAATTTAACACAAGCGGTCTGTATTCCTAATGCACGTTAGCCATGGCATTATTCTTAGCAGCAGATTGTATGATACAACAAATATCTTGTGCATTGTATTTCTAGATGTGTGCCACCAAAGTCTGGTGATTAATGACAGGTATGCTATTTTTTTTCTTGCAAATGCCATACAGAGGAAGAATTATTGAAATGAAATTGTACTAGAGTATTATATACAGTACTTATGTATTATATAATGCACTTGTAATTCTGTTCAGAGAGCTGTTCAGAGCCTTTATCTTCAGAGGGAGGCTATCTCAGCCTAACAGGCTTTGTCTTTTGCTTAAAATTAGGCTGCTGTTATTTTAGACGGGAATTTCCCAAAGGGTGAAAAAGAAATGACTGCTATGGAAGTGGTTGGACTGCCATTTGTCAGAAATGGTGTAGGGTCTCCTGTGGTTTTTCGCGGGGGGGGGGGGGATTTGGACTAGATGACCTACAAGGGCCCCTCCAACTCTGTTAATCTGTTAATTACAATTACTATAAAGTTATATACAATTTTCTATTGTTCAAGAAGCAGTGGACATGTAGGAGCAATAGCAAACTTGTCTATCTCTGCAATAGCAACCTATTTGTTGACCAAGAGTAGCTATGAAATCCTGAATTGCATAATAAAAATTACATGTAAGATGCTTGCAGACGCTACTTTTATTATGCAATCATCCTGCATTGTTCATTAAATTACATAAGCTGTAAGACAACTCTGAGTGATTTCCATTGGAATCAATTCCACATTTCTCTAACATGTTTTTCCATTGTTTTATTTCTATTAAGGAGAAAACAGAATTGCTGCCTATCCTTTGAGTGGTAGCTATAGGAACCATTTATCTGGAAGCTCTTCTAACTTGTCCCCCAGGCCCAGCTATTTTTTTCTATCCCTGCCATCACATTTCTGGGCACTATTATTGCTTTTAGCTTTCTAAAGTAAAAAAAAAGATGATGTGCTCTGTGAATAGCATATGTAAACCAACTGTGTCAATAGATATATCAGCAAAAGAAGAGAGATGGGAGTAGACCGCTCTAAAACTATTTTCTCGCAAGAATTTTATAAAAATGAAAGCAGAAAGCAAGAAGTCCCCAAGTGCCTCTTTTAACAAAATATTTTTCTATTACTTCCTTTTCAAATGTCAAGGACAACTCATATGAAATAAATTGGAGTTCTCCCGGTTCATTCATTACCTATAAGGAGAGAGCAGAGCAATATAGCATTATTAAAAGGTGGCTTCAGAGCCACATGGGAAGCAATCTGAACTCTTCACTAATCAGTCAATAGCGGCCTTGGTCACTTCCCATTAAACCAGATCTGCTTGCACAAAACCTTGAAGATGAGACCTCACCTCATAACGTAGGGTCAACTGCAACAGTGTCAACTGATTTCTGTGTGAATTTGAAGCCATGTCTGTTTATACTGTAACGCTCTCTACATGGGGCTCCCCTTGAGGTGCACTCGAAGGTTGCAGTTAGTCCAGAATGCAGCCGCGTGGGTGATTATGGGAGCCACAAGGCAATCCCATATAACACCACTCCTGCGTGAGCTGCACTGGCTACCTGTGGTCTTTTGGGTGCGCTTCAAGGTGTTGACGACCATCTTTAAAGCGCTCCATGGCTTGGGCCTAGCTACATACGAGACCGCCTCCTGCCCCATACATCCCTCCGACCGATCCACTCCCACAGAGAGGGCCTTCTCTGGGTACCGTCGGCTGGGCAATGCTGGTTGGCGACGCCCAGGGGAAGGGCCTTCTCTGTGGCGGGCCCTGCCCTCTGGAACAACCTGCCCCCCTGAATTACGCACTACCTCGGACCTCCGCCTTTTCTGCCAGCATCTCAAAACGCTCTTATTTCAACAAGCCGGCCTAGCCTAACCTCCTGATTCTGACTTTTATTGCTTAAAATTTTAATTAGTGGGTTTTATAATTGTTTTAGCACAGGGTTATAGTTTAATTAGTTTTTTAGTTAATACATTTTGTGTATATGCATTGGTTTTTAATATTACCTCTGCGCCGCCCTGGGTCCTTCTAGGAGAAGGTGCGGGATATAAATTGGAAATAAAAAATAAATAAATAAAAATAAAAAAACATCTGGAAACCAGCACTGGCCAACAGACAAGCCCCACCCACCACCCAATACAAAAGATCAATGAACACACAAATAGCATCAATCAGCACCAATATACCAATGATGATACAACTACAGCCAACTACAGTCAATCAGCCCACTCACAGCAACAAAGCCAACACTCCAGCCCCCCCACCAAGATTATAGAAAGACGGCAGCTGCAAAGTCACAGATGCCAGCCTGAAGATGGCGAGTGAGACCTCGCCGAAATGTTACAAAGACAATCTCAATCTTACATGGGAAAAGACCCAAATGTATGTGTGTGTGGGTGTGTGCATGAGTTTAAATGACTCATTTAAACGTGAGTCATCAGTGTGTGGCAGCAACCCAAAAAGCTAATACAATCCTTGATTGTATAAACAGAGGCATAGAATGAAAATCATGTGAAATATTAGTACCCCTTTATAAAGCCTTAGTAAAGGCACACCTGGAGTACTGTATATAGTTTTGGTCACCACATTATAGAAAAGATGTGGAGACTGGAAAAAGTGCAAAGAGCAACTAAGAGGATTAAAGATCTGGAGACTAAAACATATGAAGAACGGTTGCAGGATTTGGGTTTGGCCTGTCTAAAGAAAAGGAGGACTTGGGGGGACATGATAGCAGTATTCCAGTACTTGAGAGGCTACTTGAGAGGGGGTCAATTTATTTTCCAAAGCACCAGAGGGCAGGACAAGAAACAATGGATGGAAACTGATCAAGGAGAGAAG